>CBVK0103615810.1:595-22894 GCA_900067695.1 Picea abies | reverse complement strand
ATACACTAAGTCTCCATATAAAAATTAATAATTTATTAAACTAAAATTCATTAACAAAATATTTAATCATGAAATTAATTAATTAATTAAACAAATATTTAATCATGAAATTAATTAATTAATTAATTAATTAAACTAGTATTCATTAAACAAATATTTGATTAATTAAGTAGGGTTGTTACACATTGTCTGTTGCCACCTCAATAAAATGGATCTCTCCCTTTCCCAAGCACCTGTGCCCTGGCACCCAAGGGTCTCTGCAAGAGAAGAATATATTATTCCTTATCAACTCCCATATGGTGTCATCATCCAACTTGGGCTTACCCTTCCATTCCCTTTGAGGATTTTTTTGATCCCTGTCTCTTTGTGGTACAAAGGGTTTGGTCAAGGTTTTGGGTTTCAGCGTTGAGTCTCGCATGTGCTCTCATGTGCATAATGGCCTCTTGTAGGATGTGAGGCTTGAAATCATTAACCCAACCCCTCAATGCATCTGCCAATGCCTCGGTGAACAACATTACCATTATGTGCTCAGATATGTTTGATACTTCCACACCCTTCCGTTGGAACTCTGTGATGAAGGCCTCAACTAATCCTATCAGTCTCAATTGTGTAAGGTCCCTGAAATGGAGCTCAGGATCTCTCCTATCAAATCTCTCCATCAACCTCTCAGTGAACTCCAAGTATGAGGTAATGTGGTTGTGACCGAAGGTCACCAGCTCATGGTACCACCACTCGTGGGCCTCCCCATCCAAGTGCAAGGTGGCGAAGTTAATAACTTCTTACTCTGTCATCGGGTTAAGCTTGAAATAAGTGTCAAGCTTTTGTACCCATGCCTGAGCTGAGCATCGTGATGATCTGTCGAAAGTAGGAATTTTCAATTTCCCCACTTTCTTGATGAAATCCATGTTTTGAGTTTTCCCATTGCCCCTATGTGCCTCTCAGGGTATGTTCTAATACCTGAACGAAAAACAGTCTAGAAAACTCATGTCTACATGGAATTCCAATCCAAGTGCCAAGTAATATCTTATGTAATCTCCAAATGGATCATGTGTCACTACTTGTCCCCGACCAGGCTGTCCTCCTACATGCCTTGGATGTCCCAATGACTCTACTCCTTGGAACTGTGGATATAAAGGTCAAGGAATTCTCCCAAATGATTTATAGGATCTAATAGGTGAAGGGTGTGCACTCACTCTACCTTGAGATCTACTGGAGCCACTATCCCCACCTCCCTGGTGTCCTCCTAAACCAATCGCTCCTCCTGCGACATTAGCACCTATAGTGCTCATGCTACAATGTATCATCTGTGTATCGATGGCCATTTGTGTTATGGCGTCATTCATGTCCTACTGTCCTCTGTCTAGGTCATTCAAGATGGCCTTTGTACTGTCCAGATGTGTCTTGGGGCCTTTCCCCCTACCCTCTAGTGTCTCTCGTCTGTCACCCATACTCCTCTCTGTCTCTGCCTCTATGTTAGAGCTGATATGATCTTTGTCCTCTAACTCTGGCTCTGTGTCTAACTGAGTGTGGGAGGGAGTGTAGTAACTTTTGTTCCTGTCTCTTCGGTCTCTGCTATGACCTCTATGGTACTAAATATACTCATCCCCAATATGTCCTTGACCCTCTCGATATTATTCACCTATTCCCATAATCATGGGGTCATGAGAAGAAATTCTTCACAAGATGGAAGGAAGAAGGCTCTGATACCACTATAATATACTATATCTGGCTAGTCTAGGAAATGTTGCTAATATGATATGGCAATTGTCTGATTTGATACACAGGGGGGTTTCTGGATGCATTTCAGCTGAGTGTTTTTACATGCTTGGTGTTTTTCACATGTGTGTGTAGATAATTAGTTTTTTACAACATATAAATGAGCATACATATAGTAAATGAGACAAAAGACTGCAAACCATATATTATGATATCTATGCGGAGTACAATACCGAATGTGGCTGAATAAAATAAAGCACTCGGCTAGATCAATGAAAAAAGGATCTTATTCAAATTACAATACAAAAACTAAAACAATAATACTCGATACTAGAAGAAGGTTGTGGGATCAATGGATGAGATGTAAGATATGTTGCGAGCTACGACAACTCATATGACAACTATTGCAAGACTGGAAAGTTCACCCTGAAGTATAAACCCCTCATATTTTCCTGGAAACTGTCCCAATCAGTGTGCCCTACTCTCTCTCTCTCTCATAGTCCTGGTGACTGATCTACTGAAAATCGACCCTTTGTTGATATCTCTGGACCCTGGATGGATCCCCCTGGGGAAATGTGCCCCCTCTGTTGTTGGAAATTGTGCCCTAGTGATTTCCTCGTCAGAATCAGCTGATAAGGGTCTCAAACTAAGTGCCCTAGGCTACTGGGAAATGGGTCAGAAGGATTTCCCTTGATCTAATCTGATGATCATTTGGGAATTCCAAATGTGTCCTCCCCAACTGTCGCACCCTCAATGACTAGAAAATGCACCCCAAATTAATTCTCCATCGGAATCTGACGAGAAACTAGGAAGGAAGGTTTCGTGAATGGGAACCGGTTGAAATTGTACTATGACAACCACCTGCCTCGCAACTCTCAGTAGAAGAATGAGAAAATAGGTCTAGGTACCAGGTGCAGTTGAAACTGGGTACCAGACATAGAATAGACAGTCTGCATGAGGAAAGAAGGGTGGGACAGAGCTGAAAGCACAGGTTGCCCCACGCAGTCCAAAGACGAAGAAAAACAGAAGGTTTAGACCTAAAGAGCCTCGAGAGGAGTTGCATTTGAGTGTTGGGGGCATGTTGGCCCTTGATTATGGAAGGTTGCGAAGATTAAGGAAAGAAGCACGAAGTGTGAACTGAGCGGAAGACAAGTTGACTTAGATTGGGTTGAAGTGAACAAAAGAGAAGAAAAGACGGAGCGAAGTAAGAGAAAGAAATTCGTTGGACAGGGAGATCCAGGAAGACAGATCAACAAGGAAGATGGATCGTGGATGAATCAGCAAGTGAAAAAAGCCACCAATGGATGCTTTGGAGCACCTCACATGAAAGAAGGAAAGACAGGTTGGCGAAGCCCTAAAAATGTGGGTCAAGTTGAACTAGTGTTTTAAACACCTAGGGTTTTGGTATTTAGGGTTTTGACACCTAGGTTTCTGCCTAAGGTTGTTCAAGAGTCATTGTAATGTATAAATAAAGGTCAAGAGGACCTGGGATAGGTTTGATTATGGGATGATGAGTGATTTTTGTTATTGCTGAGAGAGAAGTATAATGTGGTGAGAGAAGTTTGTGTTGTAAGATCTTCATTTGGGTGCGAAGATCAACCCTACAATTGGGTGTGCAGGGAGGTGAGAGGAGAAGAGAAAGAAAGAGAGATCTGCAAGCTAAGAATGCAAATAGAACTATATGCTTTCATCTAATATATTATAAAGCACAGCTTTGTGGATGTAGCCTTAGGGAGAGGGGGAACCACATATATCTTTTGTTGTGTGTGATTGATGTGGTATTATTCTGATCTCTGGTATACTTTCAATGCAATATTGTGTTAGATCCGAGATATAGTTTGTGAAGTAAGCTTAAGGAGGATAAAGAATAACTAGATCTGTGAGAGTGTTTCCCTAGATCCACTTTGCATTTCCTCTGGTTGTAGACACCTGTGTTCTACAACCCCCTATAGCTACTTTGGGTGAGACTACATCTTCTTTGCAGGTGTTGCCGAAAAGGCCAGTAGTTAGGGCTTGTTGGTGCACTGTTACAACTGAACCTTGGGTATTCCCTTGTTTCAACAAAGGGTTCTGTTGTCGAGATCAGGATCTTCTTGAGGAAATTTCAAGGTCGTTTCCATCGAAGACAGAGATTCAGAAGTGGATAGAAGAACAAGATAAGGAATTCGTTGAATCTTAGAATAAGAACCCTAATATTAGTACAGAGGATTGGTTTGGAAAGTATATCTTTATTGATATACACGATATTTTCTTTGGAGGAATTCATCAAGAGCTATACGAGTGGCTAGCCAGATTAGAAGATACCCAGTTTGAAATCAAACCCAGACCACCTCTGGTTTGGATGTCGATGTTGATCAAGAAGGTCAGGAGAGTTGATAACGCTGTGTCAAGAGCAGTATATCACTGGTTTGATAGTACCATTGGAGGGTACATTACTAAGTTTGTTATTGATAGAGTAGAATCATATAGCCAAACAGAGAGATATTTCTTTAAGGGACCGAGAGGAAAATTTTTACATTTTCTAAATTTGAAGATCAAGATGCTATTGCATGAGAAGAACATCCTAAAGATACAGTAGTGGGTTAGATTGAAAAATCTAATGTTCAAGAATTCAGACGGCGACAACGACACAGAGGTCGGCGACACACACAGTGGGAGAACTTGTTTGAGAAGAATCACGAACCACCAACACAGGAAGAAGGGTTCTACAGTGGAGAAGAAGAAGAGTTATTTAACAAGGAACATTCAGAGTCCTCTAGGGTAGAAGAAGGGAAGACTTAAAAACCTCATCAAGATTCGAGAAGAGTCAGAAACTTCAAGAATTGCGCACACTGTTGAAGTAAGTACTATTATGCCTCCTATTGTTTTAACAACATTAAGTAACCAGATTAACCTAAGTTATCAGAGCACTCATAGCACTGGTACAAGTGGTTCAATGCATACTCAGTCAGGAACCCTATGAAGATCTATGGTAGATGAGATGAGGTTACCCACCTTTACAGGATATGGATCTAAAGATCCTGATCAGCATTGTTTCTTATGTGAAGTTTTATGGAGTATTAAGAATGTCACCGATGAAGCTATTAAGAGAGCTCAGTTTAGTACTACCCTGAGAGACCGCGCACTGAGCTGGTACATGAAGTTCATCTAAGAAGTTATATAGCCGAAACCATTGAACGCGATCAAGACTGCATTGATTGCAAAATTCAAGAAACCCAAGTTGGAGTCGCAGTGCATCACAGAGTTGAAAGAAATCAAGCAGAAAGTAGCTGAACTTGTTTGGGAGTTTGATCAAAGGTTTAAGACCCTGATAGGCCATTTGAGTTTTCAGATTCCAGATGAACAGAATAAAGAATAGTTCATTGCTACCCTCTTACCACACATCAGAGTCCCTCTGATGCAACAGAAGATCGCTTCGCAAGCTGAGGCATTAGAGATCGCCATGAAACTAGAATTAACCCATATGGGAGAGTCCAGATCAGGTATGAGTCAAATTTTGAGTCATCTAACTAGCTTATCACTGCAGGTCGAAGATATGAAAAAGGATAAGGGAAAACGTAAAAGAGAAGATATTTGGTGTATCATATGCAAATCAGAAGGTCATGACAAGGAGCATTGTCCCCTATTTCATGAGTACTTGGCTTCAGGATCCCCGATCCCTTTGAATCAAGTTACTCTACCTTGGTGCGAGGTATGTAGAAACAGGCATCTCCCTGGAGAATGCTATTACATGCAAAAATATGTCCAGACACCTACCAACCTTTACTACACATTCTGTAAATCTATGGGGCATGATTAGAAATATTGTAGGGCTTATGACCTCTTGCATGAAAGATCAAGAGACACATATAGAATTCAAGGTGAAGTACAGCAAGAAGGAAATACTACGCAGTTTAACTCCCCGAGAAGAGTAAACTTCAACCCTCGTGGCAGATTCAGAGGAAGAGGACGAGGAGGAGGCATGGGCCGAGGTTGAGGTCAGATAATTTGTTATAATTGTGCACATTCAGGTCACTTGGAAAGGGACTTTCAGAACCCTTGTACCACTTGCAGTTACTGCAACTCATTTGAACATGTCATAGAAGATTGTCATGTGTTGTTAGCCAAACTTCAGGAAAGACAAGGAGGGAACCAACAAGTACAACTAATCTCAGTAGAACCTCGTGGAGTGGATCCTAGATTCATCATTATCACTAGAGGAGACACTGCTACAGGAGAAGACATGGTGAGTCCAGGGAAGATTACAGACACGGGATTTTGATCCAAAGAAAGAGAATGAGACATTTGAAGAGGCAAGAAAAGAGTTTGAAAGAGATCAGTCTTCTTCATCAAAGGAACAACCAGAAGTGATAGAATGTGAAATGCCCCTGACCTTTGATCAGTCTACTTTGCCTAGAGAAGGAAAAGAGGTAAGCAGACTTTTGGAATTCTTATGTACTTGCATTAATTTGATTAAGGATGAAAAAGGCATACAAGAACTACAAAATTTGATCAGACAGTATGAGATAGGAAGGATAGATCCTCTACTAAATAAAGCAGTACATCAACTATCCAAAAAGATAAGGACAAATAAGGAACTACACCTTAATGCCCAAATTGGAGATTATGATATAGATTATGTGGTCCTCGACTTAGGTTCGGTGGTCAATGTTATGACGAAGCAAACCTAGGCATTGATGGGAAAACCTAAGTTGATCTATTCCCCTATCAAGCTTAGGATGACTAATCAGTAGGCAGTAAGCCCCTTTGGTAGGTTGGATCATGTCCCTGTGTACATAGACGGGGTAAGAACATTTGTGGACTTCGAGGTGATTGAGATAGTTGACGATAGTTGTCCTTATCCTGCACTGTTAGGAATTGATTGGGCTTTCAACAATTCCACTATTGTTGACTTAAAGAAAATAAGAATGACATTTTAAGGTGATGGCCTTAGGGTCATTTCACCTCTGGATCCTAATGAAGGTTGAAGATACATAGAACCCATCAGAGAGGAAGACCACACATATGAGCTAGAGAATATATATAAATTGATAGCAAGACAGTAGAATTACATTAACCCTACAACAGATGGGAATTTGATTTGGTGAAGTGACAACACATGCTCATCGGACTCAGAAGAATCACTAGAGAACTGGTAGAACAAAATGTATGAATTTTTTGCACGGAGATGTGCCAGATTGACCAGGGAAGTTCGCTGGATTGGCCCATAAGTAAGCAACTTGCCCACATTTGATGGTTTAAATCACTTAGAAATGTTCTTACTAGGATTTGAAGAATTTGTACCAGTACAACAGAGATTGTTGGCATTGGATGAGGCTTTGAAAGCCACTCCATCAAGATGGTGGGGGACACATAAAAGGAACATCGCGGACTGGATGCAATGTCACACTTTGATGACCGCATGATTTTCAAACAACATTGAAGGATGCGAAGTTTGATACACAGGTCAAAGTTGTCCGAAGGACCATGTGCGAGTTTGTGAGGAGGCCTGGAGGAACATTCCTCAATAGCAGTGGGTGCATAAGTTCATCAATACCCTAGACACAACGCTTATCAATTGGACTCTTCAAGTAGAACTACACCTCACCACTTCAGATTGGTGCGGTATGACTCAGAAATTTGTAGCTACATTTTTATTTGAAAGTCAGTATCCCACGCTGGATCAATCTTTACAGGTTTTCAGACAGAAAGTCTTTGAGGAGGCACCTAGCCTCCCTGTGGAGAAAGAAGAGGATGAATGGACTACACCTCTTCAGAAACTGTAAGGATGTTACAATATCAATATCGATGAAGATGATGATCCTAGGAATGTGAAAATCGAAGAAACGAAAGGAAAAAGAGACGTAGAAGGTACATGAGTCGAACTACCTTTCATTGGACATCCAATCAAAATCAAGAAAGTTAATATTGGAACAGAGAAAGCACCTAAGCTTGCTAATGTTGGAGATTATTGGGATGATGCCACCATTGATAAGATCACAGAATTACTGCATGAATATCAGGACTTGTTCCCAACCAAGTTCACTGATATGAAGGGCATAAAAGGGCCCATGGGAGAGATGAAGATCCCCTTGAAACTAGATGCAAGGCCGGTCAAGCAAAGACCCTACAGATTGAATCCCAAATATAAGGAGAAAGTGAAGATTGAATTAGACAAAATGATGGAAGCAGGAATCATAGAACTTGTTGAAGATTCGGAGTGGATTATCCCTATGGTGGTCCAAGACAAGAAGACAGGAGAGATTAGGATTTGTGTAGACCTCAAGAAGCTAAATTATGCATGTTTGCATGACCCATTCCCTACACCCTTCACAGATGAGGTTCTAGATAATGTGGGAGAACAGGAGGTATATTCCTTTACAGATGGATTTTCAGGTTATCACCAGATCAAGATTGCCAAGGAAGATCGCCACAAGACCACATTTGCAACAAAATGGGGTTCCTACCAATACACAGTGATGCCTTTCACCAGCCATGTTTTCCAGGGTGGTGTTCGAAGCATTCAAGGAGTTTTTACATAAATTTTTGGAAGCATATTTTGATGATTGGATTGTTTTTAGCTTATTACAAAATCATATTGAATGTTTAAGACTAATGTTGGATAAGTGCAGTCAATGTCAGATTGCCCTGAATCTGAAGAAGTGCATCTTCTTTTCACCCTTTGGAGTTCTATTGGGCCATATTGTGTGTAAGCAGGGGTTGCTAGTAGATCCATCCAAGATTGCCATTATTGTTGATATACCCCCTCCTACTTCAGTTAGATAGTTGTGCACTGTGTTGGGACATACTGGATACTACAGGAAGTTCATTAAGGGCTATGCAAAGATTACAACACCCATGGATAATATTCTAAAGAATGATTTTCAGTTTCAATGGACAGAAGAATGTGAGCAGAGCTTTGACACAATGAAATAGAAAATGGTTACTGCGCCTATTCTAGTTTTCCCGGATTGGAGTAAGGAATTCCATGTGCATGTCGATGCTTCATCTATTGCACTAGGAACAATGTTATCACAACTAGGAGCAGGAGATATTCACCACCCGTTAGCCTTTTCTAGCGGGAAGCTATCTACAGCTGAGATAAACTACACTACCACTGAGAGAGAAGGTTTAGCCATGGTGTACGCACTGCAAAAGTTTCGACACTACTTGTTGGGAGGACATTTTAATATGTTCACTGATCACTCTGTGTTGAAATACCTAGTCAACAAGCCAGTGTTGGGGGGAAGAATATGTAGATGGTTACTGTTATTCCAGGGATATGATTTTGAGATTGTGATCAAGCCAGGGAGAATGAACAAGGGACCTCATCATTTGTCTAGGTTGGAGCATGGAGAGCAACCTACTAGTTTGGAGGATACACTACCAGATGCATCATTTTTGTTCATTAGAAGGGTTGATGACCACTTCACCGAGATAGTCTAGTTCCTGTCAACAGGAATGGCACCTAGTGAATATACAATCATCCAGAAGAAACAGTTGGTAGTGCGCACTGCAGATTTTTCACTCATAATCGGACAACTATACAAGATGGGACCTGATGAGATCCTGAGGAGATGCATTATGGAGGCAGAAATACCACTAATTTTATTAGAAGCACATGAAGGCATCGTAGGAGGACACTACGCAGGGAAAGAAACAACGCAAAAGATTCTTAGAGTTGGCCTCTGGTGGCCTACTTTACATAAATATGCCAAGGAATACTATAAAAGCTGCGATGTATGCCAAAGAGTTGGGAAGCCTTCCTGAAGAGATGAGATGCCTTTAGCACCACAGCTGACTTTGCAGACATTTGAGAAATGGGAAATTGATTTCATGGGACCTATAAACCCACCAGGGAAGCGCACAGGAGTTAGATACATCATCACTGCGATAGAGTATTTGAAAACATGGGAAGAAGAAAGACTAATTAAGGACTGTAGTGCAACTATAGCTACGTGATTTATATTTGAGGATATCATAACCAGGTTTGGATGTCCGAAGACCTTTATGAGCGATCAAGGAACACACTTTATTAATGAGACTATTGAAGCTTTGACTCAGGAATTTGAAGTCTTCCATCAGAAGAGTACTCCTTACCATCCACAAGCAAATGGGACGGTCGAAGCTTTCAACAAGATCTTGGAGACAGCATTGACGAAGATTTGCAGTGTGAACAAGGATGACTGGGATTTGAGAGTACCAGCAGTGATATGGGCCTATAGAACTACTTGTAAGAAGCTAACAATGAAGACTCCCTTTAAGTTGGTGTATGGCCTAGAAGCAAGTGTCCCTATGGAATATTTGGTTCTCATAATTGCAGCATTCAAAGATATGGATGACATTGGCATTGTTCAAGAGAGGCTTGCACAGTTTGTAGAACTAGAAGAAGATCGATTTATTCCAGGATTCCATCAGCAGGTACATAAGGAATGAGAAAAGGCCTATCATGATAGGCACATCAAGAAGAAAGACTTCAAGCAAGGAGACTTGGTATTGGTATATGACAGCAAGTTCACGAAGCATCCAGGAAAGTTCAGGACACATTGTCTTGGGCCATATGAGGTTGCTTACATTAAAGAAGGAGGAGTTGCATAGTTGAAGACTTTGAATGGAGAATGGAGGGAAGGTTTGGTGAATGGGAGCCGGTTGAAATTGTACTATGACAAACATCTGCCTCGTAACTCTCAGTAGAAGCATGAGAAAATGGGTTTAGGTACCATGTGTAGTTGAAACTGGGTACCAGACATAGAAAAGATAGTCTTCACAAGGAAAGAAGGGTGGGACAGAGTCGAAAGCACAGGCTGCCCCACGCAGTTCGAAGACGAAGAAAAATAGAAGGTTCAGACCTAAAGTTCCTCGGGATGAGTCACATTTGAGTGTTGAGGGCATGTTGGCCCTTGGTTATGGAAGGTTGCGAAGATTAAGGAAAGAAGCATGAAGTGTGAACTGCGTAGAATACAAGTTGACTGAGATTGGATCGAAGTGACCAAAAGAGAAGAAAAGACGAAGCAAACTAAGAGAAATCAAGTCGTTGGATGTGGAGATCGAGGAAGATAGATCAGCTAGGAATATGGATTGTGAACTACTCAGCAAGAGAAAAAATGCACCAATGGATGCTTTGGAGAGCCTCAAAAGAAAGAAGGAAAGACAGGTTGGTGAAGCCCTGAAAACGCGGGTCAAGTTGACTTAGGGTTTTAGACACCTAGGGTTTTGGTATTTAGGGTTTTGACACCTAGGTTTCGGCCTAAGGTTGTCCCAGAGTCATTGTAATGTATAAATAAAGGTCAAGAGGACCTGGGACAGGTTCGATTATGGGATAATGAGTGATTGTTATTATTGTTGCAAGAGAAGTGTCGTGTGGTGAGAGAAGTCTGTGTTGTAATATCTTCAGCTAGGTGAGAAGATCAACCCTCCAGATGGGTGCGCAAGGATGGGAGAGGAGAAGAGAAAGAAAGAGATATCTGCAAGCTAAGAGTGCGGATATAACTGTATTCTTTCATCTAATATATTATAAAGCACAGTTATGTGGATGTAGCCCTAGGGAGAGGGTGAACCACGTATATCTTGTGTTGTGTGTGATTGATGTGGTATTCTTCTAATCTTTGATATACTGTCAATGCAATGTTGTGTTAGATACGAGATACAATTTGCATAGTAAGATTAAGGAGGATAAAGAATAACTAGATCTATGAGAGTGTTGCCCTGGATCTACTTTGCATTTCCTCTGGCTGTAGACACATGTGTCATGCAACCCCCTATAGCTACTTCGGGTGAGACTGCATCTACTTTGCAGGTGTTGCAAAAAGGGCCAATAGTTAGGGCTTGTTGGTGTGTTGTTAGAACTGAACCTTGGGTCTGCCCTTGTGCCAACACATACCATAGTGAGACACTCTCATATATTGTTTGGAAATAACCCACCTATGACAAGGAAATGTATTCCATTGCGTAAGCCTGTCATCAATAGAAACATTACATTATGGGAAAGGAGATAATCATCCACATTGATCAAAAGCCTTTGCAATTCATACATACATAAGGGAAGTTCCATAATGACCTCCATCAAAAGTGGTCCACATACCTGCAGTAGTTCCATCTCAACATCAAGTATAAGACAGGGAGCACAAATCATGTCATTTACTGTCTCAGTCGACCTCCCATGGATGCACTCA
The DNA here is from genome assembly GCA_900067695.1 of Picea abies. NCBI lineage: Eukaryota > Viridiplantae > Streptophyta > Pinopsida > Pinales > Pinaceae > Picea > Picea abies. The sequence goes on along the minus strand of CBVK0103615810.1, from coordinate 11,027 downwards.
CCATTGTGCTCCATTCATGTGGGAATGAGGCATCTGAGTGGCCCCAACTTTATCAATGATATCTTGACTTCGCCACCACCTATCATCTCTTGGGTACAGGCACGAATGTCACCAATTTTCACATTCAGGATGGACTGCTATGCCATCTGGGCCATATTTATGTTCCTGCAAGTGAGCGTGAAAAGATGATTTGGGAGGCTCACTACAATCATATGGCAGGACATTTTGGGGTGGAGAAAATTGCGGTCATTCTACAGAAACATTTTTATTGGCCAAAACTTCGACAAGACATCAACAAGTATATCATATCTTGTACTATCTGTGCCATTTCCAAGCCAACCATCAAGAAGCAAGGCTTATACACCCCTCTTCCTACTCCTGAGAGGCCTTGGGAATTCATCTCTATGGATTACATGTATGGTTTTCCATCCACAAAGCAAGGAAATGATTGTGTATTTGTGGTGGTTGATTGGTTTTCAAAGATGTCCATTCTCACAACCGGCAAGAAGAGCATCACAATGACAGATACTACCAAGATCTTCTTCGAACGAATGTGGGTCCATTTTGGGATACCACATACCATCATATTCGATTGGGACAACAGGTTCCTCAACGCATTTTGGTCGAGTCTCTGGTCACTTTTGGACACCAAGCTCACTAAATCCACTTCCTTCCACCCTCAAAACGATGTCCAAACAAAGGTCATAAATCAGATGATTTTGCACATCCTACGCATGTATAACTCTAAGCATTTGCATACATGGGATGAGAGTCTTTCCTATGTTCAACAAAACTACAATAGGGCTCTCCATAGCTCCACTGACCATATCCCCTTTCAGGTGGGGCTAGAATTCCAACCCTTGGGTCCCATTGATGTTGCACTACCTCTTTCAACCACACAGACATATTCTTCCCATGTTTAGTTCGAGGCCGAAAAAGCCACCAAATTCATTGAGAAAATTCATCACATCCGCAAACAGGTCCATGAGATTTTGCAGAAATTAAATGATAAGTACAAGCAACACCATGATCAACACCGGGTACCGCATAATTTTAAGGTGGGAGACAAGGTCTGGTTACATTTGCAGAAAGAATGCATTACATGGCCCCATCGAAAGCTCTGTCCACTTCATTATGAGCCTTACACTATCACCAAGGTCATGGGTGAAAATGCTTTCGAGCTTAACACTCCCCCTTCCTTGGCTTGCACCCAGTGTTCAATGTGGACCTCCTTCAACCATATTTTCCACCATTATTGGACACCTCGGAGATCACAGAATAGTTGACACCAATAGATCGCATCCATGACTACATGGAACTAGAATCCATTGATCAGATAGTGGAAACACAGGTCAAGGGAACTCGTCAACAGAGGATCCAACTTTATCAGTTTGTCAAGGCAGGGCAGCTCCTACACAAAGGCAAGTGGTTCACCCAGAGCCAAATTCAACAGAAATTTCCTCACCTGATGGGGGAACTCAACGGAATGGAGACCATTTCTTTCTAAGGGGGGAGGACTAATCCAGGTGGATATTGGTAATACTTGTGTAATTATTTGTAATTGTGAGTTCTACACTTCTAGGGTTGTCTAAATCCCTACACAGCGTCCAAGTGGTGACCTCCCACCTAATCCAACTGGCTTATGTTGGAATTTTCCATGTTAGTACGTCTTTTTGTACTTTGAGGGGCGTTTTGGGGCCCTAAACAATTTTTTTTGTCTTGCCACAGTCAAACTATAGACAAAGTTAGAGTTTGACGACGTAATGTGTATTTCTCGAAAAGAACTTTCCAATGGGATATCATGTGCCTAAAACGAAGGTCGTATGAAAAAGTTACGACCCCGAGAAGTTGAGGTACCAACTTAACCATTGAGACCCACATAACTTTTGGCATTTCATCTCCGAGGGTTAGGTTTTTGGATGTCTAGGGTTTTGGAATTCATGAGTAATGTTAAAAAGGCCTCTGGAGCCTCATTGTAATAATTCTTCTTAGACAGATGTGCGTAGCAGCCACATCTCTTCTAAGAGATAGCTACCACCATTCGAGCAAGTTGTTTTCAATTCTACAGTTGTATAGTTTCAGCCTATTTATTCAATAGAAGTTATTGTTCACTAGATATCTATTGTTGTTCTCTGTATCTCTACATTATTGTATTCGGTCTGTTATTCATTTCATTCTGCTCATAAATCCGGATCATTGTTGTAGCTAAATTTCCTAGAGCCCTCGGTAGAGAGATTCTTGGTCGATCTGTGTTAGAGCCCTAGAGGAGATGGAGATTGTCTGAGGGACTGTGGTGTAGAGAAGGAAATGTCATCCCTTGGGTTGTGAAAACTGATGGGGAAGAGAGGTGAGTGGTTTGAATTGTTATAGGAGTCACATCACTATGTTTTAGTGGGTATTTGAGTTGTTACAATGGATTGTAGACACCCATAGGATCTTGTCTGTACTTTTGGACTCATAGCCCCATATCGGGGGTGGCTTGTTGCAACAGGAATTGGTGAAACATAATTTATGGTTGGGAGGAAAGTCCTTCATCTACAACCGATTATGTAAAACATTTTTAAAAGATAAGTGTTTTGATTATTGTGTTATTTATTGTTTAATGATGTGATAGAATGTTGCATTTACTCTGAATTTTATATGTATGAATGTCGTTGTGTGTGTTTAATTATTTTTATGCATGTTTAAACATTTGCATTCATGAGTTTTAAGAATTAATGATAATAGCATGATTTTATGTCATGCTACATGTATTTTCCGCATTTGAATCCATATGTTAGTCAATTTAGTAGTAACGTGGCCCAACCAGGGAGTTAGGTACATCACATGTCTTGATTCTAAGTGGATTTAAAGTATTTACAAAGATTGCTAGGATTGTAAGTGTGATTAAGAATGTTGGGATCTAGTGTGGGATACTTTGCATCAACTGCTCTTTACTGGGATCTAAGAATGTTTGGATTTAGTGTGGGATACTTCACATCAACTGCTCTTTAGTGGGATCTAAGAATGTTGGGATTTAGTGTGGGATATTTTACATCAACTTTTCTTTAGTAGGATCTCCTAGATAATTTATTTTCTAAGTAATGTCGACTCCAATGGAATACACTTTAAAGCTTCCTTTCATTATATTACATTTTTTTTGTAGTCTTTGTGGAAACTTTATTATGACACTATTTTAAGTGACTATTTGTTATCTATCTCTAAATTTAGAAAACCAATTGTACAATTCAAAGTTAAAGGTAGTCTTCTCAAGATAAAGTTGGCCCACGATTACTTTGGATGCTTCATTTTGAGCCCTTAATGACCCAAATTCATTTTTGGTTGCTTAATTTGGTGTCTACTAAGTTAAACCTTCCTTGATCCACACCAAGTGAATCGCAAGTTCTTAGAACAACACAACAACTATATGTTGAGAATCATGGAACAAGATGTTAATTAGGGATAAATTAACTATGACACATGCTAGAAAACCCATGATAAGTAGTCAAAACCAATGGTATGACTCTTCTATATGAAACTCTCTACCCAACATCTATCATAACATTCACTTATGCGTTGAGGTAGTTTTTTTTATAATTTATATCACTCCTCTCCTCTTTTTGAAATCTCTTTGGTTCCTCTTCCATTTTTAAAAATATCTTGCAATAACCCTACCAAATTGGTGTCAAATCATGATCTAGATTCCTAAACCCTCTTCCATTCTCTTGGGATACTTGTTCCTATCATCTCCAATATCTCCATAGGTTCCTCCTTCCTTGGCTTGGTTTCTCCTTTGACAATTTTTTCTTTTTTTCCTAGGGTGTCTCTATTGGCTTATCCCCCTCTAACAACTTGGAAATTCGACCTTACTACCCCAAGGGAGGTTCCAACATAGCTATGGAAAGAGATCTACTACCTTTTCTAGGGAACTTTGATCACCATACAACACTTAATTATTCGATCATTTATATGGTAAATCTAGGTGTTTTTATTGCATTGTATCATAGATTGGGATCATACTTATTTTGTAGGAAGGTGTAGCAGAATGTACATGTTTGTTTTATTAGAGTAAATATCTCTTGGAGGCATATGCAAACCCTCATCTTAAACCCAAGTATATTTAACACCTACAATAGTGTTTTCCTTGATGATTTATTTCCATTTCTCCTCTCTTTCACTTTCAACACTTAGGTTAATTATCTCACTAAAATAGATTAGTAAACTAACCTTAGGTTACATCAATTTATTTTGGTAAGTTTTTGTCATTATATACCTATTGTGAACCATAATAAAATTACCTGAATTAATATACAACCATGGACAACTTATTAAGTCTAAAACACTAATTTATGTAGTAGTCTAATTCTCTCTTATATTCTCCCTTTCCATCCTATGATTTCTTAATTTTTAACGAAATTTGAATAATGACTCCAATAGGGATATCCCATCAACCCTTCCCTATCTTGAGTGAAGGCCATCTCCTCCCTTCTCACTCCTCTTTTCTTCCTTGGACGATGGATTCCTCTTAGTGTCCTTCCTCTAGTTATCTTTTCCCTAGTTCCAAATTTCATATTAGGGTTAACCAACTTTATCCTTGAAACATGTATAGCCTATCTCATATTATCAAATGAGTATTATTAATTAGCCTCATTTTATCTATCTAAGTACTTTTATAATATCCCTACCCAACATTATAACATACAAAACCTTCCTCCCTCTTATTATGTGAACCAAGTTAACCATGGAGGATTTCTACCACTTCCTCCTAGTATGACATGATCCCTCACTCCAAGCCAAGGTTATGATGCAACTTTTCCTTCTCTTCCCATCCAATAAAATATCCAATTGACTACCTCATGTAGTACATGTGACGAACTCATTCTCTACATGCAACAACTTGAAGAGAAAAGTCTTAGATAATTTCAAATATTAGATAATCCTTAAGGAAATCAAGACTTCCTTAATAGGAAACGCAAACCAAGTTATCTCTACCTCTATTTCCTTTTTATTCTTATGTACATCCATCCAAATGATGTGACATGTGTGATTCCTCGTCCATCAAACTAGCTCTCATATAATGATTATAAGGACCTATATGATCACCTTTACCTAGTTCAGACAAGTGATGAAACTAGCATAAGCACAACACTCACACTATAATAGAATGTTATGTCCTTCAATGGAAGAATATTTCCTCTTCCCAACAAAGCACATGATATACCACCTATTCCAATATTCTAGCTCCCAAAGCGACACTTCTTAAAGATAAGTTACATCATAAAAAATTGACACTATCCCTCCTCATGTTTGACGTAATGGAATTTGAGTTGCTTCCCCCAACCCATGCTTGTGGTGAAATGCCTCTTGATTCTCCCCAGAATACATATGATTTTATTGGTTTTGTTAACCTAACACCCCATCACACAGAGACAAATCCTTATCTAGTTCACTTCAATTATGAAAGAGTGTTTGTTTCTATTATCACCTCAATGCCTCCTCCTCCTCCTTTATCCCCCCGATCACCTATTTTCCCTCTTACCTCATAGGAGGACCTATCTATATTTATATTTCACCTCACTTCACTTTTAATCCTTGGATTATTCCTCATTTTGGTCATCCTGTTCCATTCAAGGAAAGGTCCCAATCCTCTTTCCTTTCCTCTCTTAACAAGGCCTTGATATCCTATCTTAATCCTTATCCCTTCAATATCTAAAGAAAGAAGAGAGTTGGTGTACTTTGGATTGTTGTGCATTGAGAAACCTGTGAGATCTTGCGTGTTGACTGGTTTGGGAAGTTGAGTGTCGCTATGGAACCCATCCTTTTGGATTCACAGCCCTGGCTTGGAGGTGACCTATTGTTGAGACTTGTAACAACAATGTCTAAGGTTGGGTGGAATGTCCTTGGTCTACAACCAGTTGGTGATTGGTTTTATTAAAGATAATTTCTCTCTGTCATGTGTTTTTGTGCTTGTATATTTATTTCCAATGTGTATTAATTATTATCTCTAAGATATGTATTTTTAATGTGCATGTTTGTTGGTTATTGTCATGCATGGCATGCTTAAGTTTTCTTTTAAAGTATAGAATGAATGGTGATTATTGCATGGGCAGTTATTGCATCTCTATCATGCTTCTTTATTAATTAATTGCTATCAGAATTCAAAATCAGTCCTTGAAGTGCAATATGAAGTAGCATGCCCAACATGTTGGTGGATTGGTACGTTATAGAGTAGTATCAGAGCTTCTGATTGAAACACTAGAATGGTATGGGACGAAACAAGTGAGAATTGGGAAAATAAAGTATTGCATACTTTGGTTTGAGCGAATTTGGGGGGAAACGGTGGAAAGTTATAAAGAAAATCCCCAAATTCATGAGTAGATTCAAGTTTAAATGATTCAAGATTGTATAATAAGTTTAATGGAGTCGATATGCATAGTTGTAGAGTTAGGTTCAACCTGCAAGGTTGAAAACTCAAGTTTTAATGGTCATTGTAGCACTAGACAGAGTTTGATGAATCGATGGTCGAGATCATGTTCGATCTCGAAATCAACGACCTAGATTCATCCTTTAAAATTTTAAAAACTTCTAATGTTTTCAAATTTTGGAAAAGTTACTAGATCGATGATTGAGATTCATTTTTCAGATTTTAGAATGTTGGAGTTGATTGATGGTAAAGATCATATTGGCTTGGATATTGATAGCCCAAATTCATTGGGAATTGATAGAAAATTTTCTAAGTATTTTAGTCATCCAAGGGAGATGTCCAACAGAACGATGGGACAATGGTTGGGTCAGCCAAATTTGAGAAGTATTTTTAGTCTTCCAAGGAAAATGGTCGACAGACCGATGGGATAACAGTCAGGTGTTGGCCAATTCGACGAAGTGTTTAGATCGAGCAAGAGAAAGCCTCAATGGTTGATGGGCTGATGGTTGGGGGTCGACTGAATTGGTGAAGTGACAGGTCAAGAGAAATGGTCGATGGAAAATGAAGGAAATGGGGTGATGACATGTCAACATCCACGTGCCATGCCACATCAACAAGAATTTCATGTTAGAGTCTATGTGTCATGCCACGTCAACATCCATGTCAATAGTTTCCACATCAACAAAGAAATGGTTGACGACTGATGGTCATGTCGACCAAATTGGAAAAGTGATTTTCATTAGTTATCAAGAACGATCGATAGTCAAGTCAGCTGAAATGGAGAGTGTGTTTCATACACCAATGAAGATCATCGACGATCGATGACCGACGATCGTTTCAGGCATTTTAGAAATGTGTCGCAATTGGTTGCTAGGGAGAAGGGTCAATGCTTGACATCCAGGTTGGTGTTTTGGATAGTACTGACAGATCAACGGTCCAAATCTCATCCAATTTTGAGATCGACGGTGCAGATTGTCATGTAGGAAAAATTGTCCATCAGTTCAAAAACAAAGTCTGAGGCCATTTTAGTATTTTGGCCATAATTGGAGCATATTAAGTCAGATTGAGATGAAACTTATGCGTTTTATCCGCAGAGAGGGTATATACAAAAGTGTCAGAGACAACAATTACCCATTTCTGCATGGATTTGTCAGAAATTGTAAAATAGTTGTTTTCAAAGATCTAGGTCCATATCATTGGCACAGATCCAGATTAAGCTGAAACTCTTGAAGATGGTCCAGAAATAAGACACAAAAATAATCCATGAAGGAAATGAATAAATCCTAAGGGGATTGGAATGGGTATGCTAAAATAGGCCAAAATCCACTAATCTGGGCCACTTTTTGGAGATTTTTAAGATTTTCAGAGGAAAAGTGACCCTAGATCATAGAAATGGAAAATTTTATTTACCCGAAATTTTATATACTAGTTAATACACACAACTTTGGTTTACTAAAATATTTCTAGAAGTGCACATATTGAGAGATAACTATTTTTGCTAAAAATTCCAAGTCTGGAAAAAGGGGTGAAAAAGGAAAAAGTTGTCATTTCCAGATTGCTACAGTTACTAGAGCATCATATTGAAATTTTGAGAGTTGTTATGAATTCCATATAATTATTATTATCTAAGTCTCATACAAAAGTTTGTCTAGTTCCTAACATATTTTCTTCTACAGTTGATATAAGTTGGACTTTCAATAAAATTACACGAGTGGAGAAAATGCACAAATGGGGTGAAAATGCATTTTTCAAGAAGCCATAACTTTTAGCTCAGAGATCAGAATGAGGCATGAGTATAGTCATTGGAAATGTGATTCAAAGTATAATATCCTAGAATTATTATAATTTGGAGAACTATGATATACTTCTTCATGAATTGAGCAGAAAAAATGACCTATAACATTAATTGACAAAAAATCTATAATATGCATAATTTTAACAAATTGGTTGCTCGCAAATTTTGTATAATTAGGGAATATAAACATATCAGTTCAAGATAAGAATGAATATTTGGGACATGGAGGAAAGAGAGGGAGCATTCAATCACGATAAAGAAGCCAAAGGTAAAAATATTATTATTGGTAATGCAAAGACATAATCGAATGGGCACAGGAGCAGAGGGGAAAAAGAAACATTAAAGAGACTGTGATAAGACTAAAAATAGAAGTGATGAGCTACACAGAAGATAATGAGAGGATTATGAGATAACAAAACCAAATAAATTCTTATATGATGCAAATCCTAAATCAGTTGCATAGACAAGCAAAGAATGGATCAGATGAAGAAGGTCGATATCATGAAAGAAGAGATAACTATAGAAGAGTTGGTCATTTAAGAAGTGATAGAAGAAATCATAGAAATCAGTCACCTCCTTACTCAAAAAGGAAATTTTATGCATCTAAAGACTCCATAAGTAGTTCAGAAGTGTCTCTTGTTAGGCACCAAAGAAGAAGACATTGATTGGACAGTTTGCAAGGAGAGATAAGGAAGATTAAGCCACCATCCTTTGATGGTGAAAGAGAAAGGGAAGATGATGATGAAGCCTAGTTTTTGGGAATCAAGAAGTACTTTCAGTTGCCAAACTACTCATCTAACCTAGAAGTTAAAATTGCCAGATACCATTTGCATGGGAAAGTTGTTATGTGGTGGGATCAGTTGAAGCAAGTTGAAAACATTAATGAGAGCAGGATCACTTGGAATAAGTTCAAGAGATATTTTTAGAACAAGTATCTTTCAAAGCACTTCTATGACAATAAGATTCAAGAGTTATTTGAACTTAAGTTGGGAAGCATGACCATGATAGGATATGAAAATAAGTTCTTGGGGTTGTTGAAATATATGGGGTTTATCAACGATGAGAAGATAAAGATACATAGGTTTTTGAGTGGACTGCCATATTTTTAAAAAGAGAAGATTCAATAGGATGAGCCTAGGACTTTGAGAGAGACCATTAGAAATGATAAGTAATTGTATGAACAAGGCAAGGGAAAATAATATTTGCATAAATCTTGGAAAGACAATAAGAAAGAGAAAACTGATAAGAGAAGGAAAGGATTCAAACCTCCTTTCAACCTAAACAATCCAAATACAAATCAACAAAAACAATCTACTAAGAATGAATCCAAGACGGAAGACTCCTTGGGAAAAAGGAGAAGGCCACCAATCCAATGTTGGGGGTGCAAATAAAATCACATATAAAAGGATTTCCCTCATAGAGAAGATAAAATGAATACCATGCACAACATCCAAGAGGCTACAATAGTAGAAGACATGGGAAGAAGTATTACATGAATACATGCAACCTTACAAGATCGACAAGAAAAATACCAAGCAAATATGATTGAAGTGGAAGGTATGATCATTAATAAACCTGTTTTTATTTTAATTGATATGGGATAAATACAATGTTACATTGATCCTAAATTAGTGGACAAATTACATATAGAAAAAAGTAAGATTGAAAAATCAAGTTTGGTTCATCTAGCCACTAGAACCAAAAGAAGAATCAATGAGACTATCAGAGGTTGTACAATAAGTCTGAATAGATTAAATACATTTTCTGACCTAAATTTCATAACATTGGGATCTTATGATAACCTAATCGAAATGGATTGGTTTGAGACACATCATGTTGTCCTAGATTGCCATAACAAGACATTTACATGTATTGATGAAGAAGGAAAACTGAGCATTGTGAAAGGAATTCCAAGAACCATTTCTATAAGAGAGATTTCATCCTTAGAGTTGAGGAGATGTTTCAGGAAAGTATGTCAAGTGTATGCAACTCATTTGGAAGAGCAAGAAACGACAAAAGGGCCAAGCCTATATGATTTTTCAGTATTGCAAGAGTTTGAATATGTATTCCAAGAAATACTAGGATTTTCACCCAAGAGGTAAATAGATTTCTCTATTGATTCAGTACCAGGAGCTACCCCAGTATCAAAAACTCCTTACAAAACAAGTACACCAGAATTAAAGGAACTACAAATGCAATTGGAAGAATTGTTGAAGAAAGGGTACATATTCCAA
>CBVK0103615807.1:0-12637 GCA_900067695.1 Picea abies | reverse complement strand
CTTGATTTCATGTAATTATATAAAAACCTCTTGTGGGATGTTTGGGGGTTATTCTCCATTCACTCTTTCACTCCTCATTTTGGGTTATTCATTCATTGTTGCTCATTCATTATTCCTCTTTCATTATTGTTCTTGGTTTGGTACATGGGGACTAATTGTTGAGGAAAGAAGCCATTGTTTTTTGGCTGTAGTAATTACTGGTGTATTCCGTCCACGAATTGGTGCCTGCATGCTTGAGATGCATTGGCACATGCTAAAATTTGTTCACAACTATGAATCTTGAGAGTCCCAACGTGGAGATTCTTGACCAGATGCATTGGAGCCCTAGAAAGAAGTGGACAACTTGAGGGACTACATGGCAGTGAAGGGGGTTCATTGTCTTTGGGTGGTGCGAGCTAGAAAGAAGAGAGCTAGTGGAGTTTGGATTGTTGTGTGTTGAGAAACATGTGAGAGATTGAGTGCTAACTAGTTGTGTGTTGAGAAACATGTGAGAGATTGAGTGCTAACTAGTTTGGGAAGCTGAGTGTCACTCTGGAACCTATCCTTGTGGATTCATAACCCTGGTTCAGGAGTGACCTACTATTGATACTTGGAACAACCATATCTAAGGTTGGGTGGAACGTTTATGGTTTGCAACTAGTTGGTAATTGGTTTTATTAAAGATAAGTTCTCGTTGTCATGTGTTTCTCTACTTGCATATTTATTTCCATTTTGTATTAATTATTATGTCTGAGATATGTATTTTTAATGTGCATGTTTGTTGGTTATTGTTGTGCATGGATTGATTAATCTTTCTTTTGAAGTCTAGCATGAATGTTGACTATTGCATGTGCAGTTATTTCATTTATTTCATGCTTCTTTACAATTAATTGCTATCATAATTCAAAATCAATCTTGCCTATAATTGATCTCCTCTAGGTCATTATATTCAGTAGGGCCCTATTTGAGATTACTTCTCCCTAGTTGGACCAATAATTACTTCATTTTCCTTTAGTTTCCTCCCTGAGATGTTTACTTTGGTTGTCACATTCGGTAGCCTAAAAATGTAGGGTCACTTCCATTTTCTCAACGTCTTCTTCCTCTTACCTCTCACTTCATGCCTTACCTAATTATACTCTAATGTTACCACCTCTTCTCTTGTTTTCTTCATTTTTTCCTTTCTCTTTATTTTTCTCTTCCTCTCATTCCCTTGTTGGATCCACATTAGTGTTTCTACCTCATTCTTCTTTCCTTTGATTGTTTCTCATTACTGTCATCATTACCTACTCAGTCACTAGCTTAAAGTCAATTTTGATGCAACGGTCATCATTACCTTCACTAGTGCTCCTCGAGTATCATAACCTCCCACAACCTTGACATATTTGTATTAATGTGTCCACACCATGCCTTTACTCATTTTTCACTCATCACTATCTCTCACACCTTTACCAACTCTGATCCTGATGTTGTTATCTCTTGCACCTTTTCCAACCTAGAACTAACATTATCACCTCTCACCTCTTTCCATCACCAGTTCATCCCTATTGTTTCTGCCTTTTTCATTTTTCTCTCCTCACCTTCAATCACCCCATCCTTCCCTAAGATTTATTTTTTCCACCTCTTCCCTGCTTGGGGAAAGTTTCTAACCTTTGTGATATATGCATATAGATTACTTTGGAACTAAGAAGGCCATGCACACATCCTTCACACACCTCATTATCCTCCCACATCATCTAATACAAAATGGATCATTATATAATTCTTTATTGGGTGGAAAAATTAGAGGAATTGGCTTGTAGGGCCCATTTTAGAGGCCAGTCACACTTTGGAGATTTGGGGTTTGAAAAATTCTAGATTCATTTTGAGGAATCAAATGACACTTTTTGAGAATATCTCTCAACCCCATGGAATTTTCTTACACACCAAGATCTTTCTAATGGTGTTAAAATCACCTCAATTGGAGCTCATATGCGGAAGTTATGCCTCCCACAAGTTGACCTACCTTGTTGACCACCATGGTACCCAGTGGATTCCATGTCATCCTCCACTACTCACACAAGTGGGGATATCCACATGTGTACTTTCAAAAATATTCTAGAAGGTACAAAACCTAACACTAATTGAGGGTTGAGGCATGCAAAAACCATAACCCTAGTTTGCTATCAGGATATGTTAAATATTGGGCCACTTGCAAGACATGGGGGTTCCATTATTTTAGCATTGCACTTGTTTCATAGTTGAGCAAAGAATCTAGGAGTGGTATTTGAGAGCATAAAAAAGGAGCATGAATACTTTCTAGCATACATTCAAGCCACAATATCAAATGAAACTCCATAGTGAGTGCCCCTTTCATTGTATTTACATTTTCATAACTGAATAAAAGAGAGAAGAGCATAGGCATCACCTTATATTTTGGTTTTCTCTCATTTTAGGTTTCCCAATATACATCTTGTGTTCATTTGTGTGGATGGTGTGTTCATTTTCTTGTTCTTTCATTTTTGTATTTCAATTATTTTCATTGTGTTCATTTTCTTGTTCTTTCATTTTTGTATTTCAATTATTTTCATAAATTTGAGCAATAAGATAGTGATAATAAATCTTGAATCTAAGGAATTAATCCTACATAATAAAATATTTTAGCATAATACAATATTTTTCACGAGGAAATGTTCCAATGGAATATCCAAGGAAGTTTACATATCATATTGGTATTAGATCAGTTTTATTTTGGGTATTTTTGGGAAGTTACAGGATCCAATAATTGGTTTAAGTAAGAAGTTATAGAACCCTATCCATGATGAATGATTCCATTTATAAAAACCCTAGGGTTGTAGCAGAAGATATATTTGTGAGGCTGGAAGAGAAATTCATTGATATCTCTTACAACATGGCCCTCCTCATTGTAGATATAGAGAACAATTTTGGACCTTTTGGGGATATTCATGGCTCTAACTCAAAATTTGGATTGGATGAGAAACCAAGAGTTAGTGAAATCCCAGAAAAGGAGTTGAAAAAGTATCCTAAGAAAGAGAAACCAAGTTCTAGTGTCATCACTCCTTCAAAACCTCTGACTAAAATGGAAGCGAAAGTGGACATCAAGCCCTACCAATGTGAGATCAATGTTGTTAATTTGAATCATTGGTTGCAACAACTAGAAGTATATTTCAATGTCCATAATATATATGAAGAGAAAAAAAATTCATTTTCGAAATTGAAACTAGAGGACCATGCTCTAATCTTGTGGAAAATCCACACAAAGGCACTTAAGCTGGAGGATGATCCACCAATAACTAAGTGGGAGGTGTTTAAAACCCTCATCAAGCCCCATATTTACCTTATTGGGTATGTAGAAGATAAGTGGACCCATTGGCATCACTTGAGGTAGTGGAAAGGAAAGAGTGTGCAAGAGTACAACATTGATTTTAGGAAGATGGTAATCATGATGGGTATATCTCCCAAGAAGCCATACATACTCATCAAGTATCTGGGGGATCTACATAGTCATTTGAGAAAGAAATTAATGATATTCAAACCAAGGATCATTGATGAGGCTTATGTGAAAGAACAATACCTAGAGAATATAGGCCACAAGAAATGACAACCAAGTGGCTCTAAATAGAAATACCACTAATATTATTCCAAGGAGAGGAAGAACAAGTGGAAAGGAAAAGAAAAGAAAATGTGTTGTGGAAAATTTTCCCCTGTGGATAGGTAAAACACCCCTTGGACCAAGACCCCTTTGATCCAAGACGGAGAGAAACAAATGGTTTTCTACTTCCCCCCTAGATCTACACTATTTGTCAACAATCAGAATGAGAAGACAAGGATAGGTGACTTACCTCTTTTACGTCAATTTTCCTCACTGTTTCAACCCTTGATCTTTATGTCCAAGCTCTTGGTGCAAGAGAAATATTGCAAGGAACAAAGAAAAGCCCCCTTCTTCTACACTATATTGTTAAGAAGAACAAATCTATCTATGATGATTTAGACAACAATAGATTTGCATATGGTGAAAAAAAAAAGCATGAGGAGAATAGGCCAAGTTATATATTAATGAAAATAAATCAATATTTAAGAACATACAACCTCAATATTGGTGTTGCAACAACTCCTCCAAGCTCTCCTTTCCAGTCCCTTGAATGTCACAAAATCGTATGGTGCTCTAGGTTCTCCCCCCTTTCACTCAAACATGGCCTCCATTATATAGGAATTGAGGCATAACAACCATAGGATAATTTTGGGGATAGGATGTGATCAAATGAGGATTTGGTTGAAGCAACAAGATTGAATTTTCCTTGAATAGAGGGTGGCTCGAACCAATCCCTTAACCTGCCGAAATATAACAGAAACAACCACACATAATAGGGAATAATGGTTGCAACTACTTCATCGCCCCCCCATAATTGAGCTCATGGCAATACTATCACTCCCCTATAACTGAGCAAGGAGTGATGATCATGCTTTATCCCTCCTTTTATATGGGCAGGGGGGTGATGAAGGTCAAACAAGGCCAAAAACTCAAAGGAAAAGGTAGTGTTTCGACCTCCAAGTGATAGATTTATTCTTCAACATGTATAGGGTTTATGACATACACTTCCACAAGATGAAATTATGACACTTAAGTGTGACATTTGGTAGTGCAACACTTGTGACATTTGCAACATTTGGTAGTTGGACACTTAGGTGTGTAATGGATGACCCCTAAAGTGTGAAGTTAGAAGAAAGGCTTATGGATGAGACACTTTACAAAAATATGCATGTGAGGGTGTTGGAATAGGAGAGTTGGGCAGAAGATGCAAAAAAACATCAAACAGTATATACATATCATGCTTGGAATACTCTGACTCAAAGAATGGTCATCGAAAAATACATTGTGGATCCATGAAATCACTGACTAAGGATACGTCCACCAAAGATACAATGTGGATCCATATTTCCATGACGCAATTAGGTCGTAGCCATAAAAGAATAGACAGTGGATCTATGATATGACAAAAACATAGTCATGGACCAATACAAAGTGGATCTACGTGACATCATATATATCAGTGAGATCGAAAACATGATGTCCATAATGGAACCTTCTAAGTACTCAAATAATCTCAATTACAACCTAGGTGAGGCATGTAACAAAGATAGGTTCCTAATGGGTTCCTAGGGTCTTTGTCCCAATCTTGAAATGGTATGATTCTAGCCATGTTAATAGATGTGTTGATGTAGAACATGGTAGAAACCACTTGATTACCAGTCATTTATGTATATCGTTAACAAGTGTGAGGGAAATCACCAATGATGAAAATGACTCCCAAGGTACCCTAGTACATTCCAACGAATGTGAATAAATGAGATGAGGTTGAAAATTCGTGGAATCATCCAATCAGAAGTCCATGATGTAAACCTACTGTCAAAAGTGAGGAGGCCTTCCATTGAGGCATACAGGTCCTAAGGTACTAATTGGTTTCTAAGTCTAATTCCAAGATAATATGTTGAAGTTAACAGGAAAAGAATCGTCAAAGGAGGGCCATGATGTATCCCCCATCATTGACACAAAAATGACACATGAAAGTGATGTGAGATGGTAGATCGAATGAGTATGGACTGACATGGAAAACAGAAACTGGTAATACTGCAGATGTATGGTTTGAAGTGAAAATTCCATTGAACATGATGAGGCATGAGAACTGACTTGGAAGCATTGACTCAATGAGTACCAAGAACATAATGTGACAATAATAAGAGCACTCTTCGACTAGGATGAAAAAGTATGGTGACACATGTAATTGGTATGACTTAGAGGAAACTAGATTACCCAACTATAAGATGAGATGCAAACAGGTTCGATGTTCAAGGGTGACAATAACTTCCATAAGGGATTCCAAAAACACTTGACCCACTTCCTTCAATTTTTTCCCCATCCAAAGAGATGAGTGCCTCTTTCTTTTTTAATGAGCTTCAAAAGGATAACAAATTCTCAATATAGCTCATCCTTCAGGTGAGTCCCTCGAAATATGTTTAGCGAACCTAAAGAAGGAGAGGTCCTTCAATGCATAATTTTGTGTGTCCAAAGAAGGTAAACGTGATGGTTTTTCATGTTTAAAGAGTCTGAAAAGAACTTAAAGATGACTCCATGGATGACATTTTTGTATATTTAGTCTCCCAAGCCCGAAAAAAGTGTAAAATAATACTAGGGATAACTCTTCTAGTCATGCTTGACTAGAGTATTCATTTTTCACAATTAGTCTTGTGAGGATGAAAAAGAGATAAACTACCTCTCCAAATATGCACTTTCAAACCTTTTAATGAGTGTGAAAGGAAACAAGATCACTCGACAATATTTTCATGTTTAGGGAGTCTGAAAAGAGCTTAAAGGAGACTCCAAAGAGTTCATTTTTTGTATAGATTTTACGAGTTTGAAAAAGAGATAAAATTATACTCAATAACCTATTATTATGTATTAACAAGCACTATAAAGAAAAAATACTAATCTCGTTCTAGGAAAGAATACTACTTTACAATGGGAACGACCCCCAATCAAGGATCACTCCTAGTAGAGTGTCTCTCTAGAGGTATTCCCCCCCCAACTTGCATGATATAATCTAGTGGCTTTTCTCTAGAATGATGTCTAAAGACTAGAGACCTCCCCCCCAAGCGTTTTTTCCTCTAGCGACTCTTCTTCTTTCCTTGTTTAGGCTTCTGGTTACTAATAGGAACATTTTGACTTGGTGGAGGAAAAGAAGGTTCAAGTATGCAATATAGAGTTAGAATTGATTCTAATGGAGGGGGTTTTGTTTCATGTTTTAATGATCTTGACATAGACAATGAACTATGCTCATAGGCATCTCTTTCATTTTTTAATGGGCTTGGCACAGGAAAAGAACTATGCTCATCACGACCGAGTACTACCAAAGGATCAGATAATTCTAAGGATTGTCGCACCTAATTCAAAATCATATTTAAATTCACAAACTACGGGGTGGTAGGAGAAGGCAAAGGAAAAACCCCCATGAGAGAGGAATCCATAAGGAGACCTACTCCTACACTCTCAAAACTATTATGTCCTAGAAAAGGGACATTATTCGTTGCAACATTATGGAGATTTAGAGTTGTATAGTAAAGTTGGTCAACAGTGATAATTTTTCCTTGACAGGGAAATCTTAAAATACGAAACATCGAAGATGTGATGATAATCATCGCATAGAACCAACTACGACCAAGTAAAAAATTATAATCTAGGGGCGTGTGAACCACTTCGATATCGACTGAAACAGTCTTACCCTTCAATTTCATAGCGAAATATTGCAAGAGTCCATGATGTTGGAAACCACGTCCATCAAATGGTTTCAAGGTGTTAAGGGACTAGATAAGTTTACGAAAACCAAGGGCTCTCCAACAAGGAAAATATGTGACATGGGTAGAGGCTCCCTCATATAAAACAATGCAATGGATGTTCTTTCCACTAACCAAAATCTAAATTTGGAATGATAAGTAGTGGGAGAGCCTCTCCTTAAAATAATCAGCATTAAATGTAATCAGGTTCGACTCCTCCGGATCCATAGATCCAATAGCTGACAACAAGGTTCTACATTGACTTGGACAGTTATGTAGAAATTCGAGGGCTGACATAACACAAGGCACTTGCACCAAATGTTCAATGATATTGTATTTTTGGGTAGCAAAGGCATTGGGATTAAATGTTGCCTTTCGAATTACTCTTGGGCAGACAAAACATTATGTTATAAATTTGCTTCTCAATCTGAAGAGGTTTGGAATATGGAGAAGGAGTCAATGTGGAGGGTTGATTGATAGCCTTTCCATTAGCCTGATCACCTAGAGGAGTGATCCGAAAAGATCTTTTAAAGACAATGGTTTCGTTTTAAAGCATGAGTTAAATTGCCATTTAGGAATTGAATGAAAGAGGATGAATTAATGATGAAGCATAGCAACCATAATTAAATATATAGATATGGAAATAAGCATAAATAAACAAAAAACCTTAACAAGAAATTTGATAATGGAGTTCAGAAATATCACATATGTCTACGGGCCTTTGTCTCAGTGGGTGAGTCTTTCTTATTCCTGTTCAAAAATTCAAAAGTACATCATAAAAGTTCCAAATGGATTACAAATGAATCTAGTCATGTTCTTCTAGATCTCAAGAACCCATAAAAAATGACGACACTGAAAATCGATGAATGAAGCTCCCAGAAATTGCCCGCAAAGTTGCTCTCCTCAATGGCTTTCCTACATAAAAATGGCTTTGGATTTTCAATTCTTCATCATTTTCCTGTTCTGAACCTCTCCTAAGGCTTACAAGAACCTCTAGTTTATATATGATTGAAGTGGGTAACAATCTCCCAACTTCCCCCCAATATCTGGCCTCACAAAGGGCCCAAGATTTTCCAAAAATGGACTAAATCTCTCAAAACTGGCTTAAAATCCATAAAAATATTTATTGTATGGTTAAAAACCCACTAATTGAAAAACAATAGGGCACATCCCCCTTCACGCGGGCCCCTGGTCATATGGGCTCCCTCCATGTGGCCCTGAGTTGGCGCTGGCTTGCTAGCCCCCTTAACTGTTAGCCCCTGGTCATGTGGCTTGGCCATATGGCCACCACCTACAGCTCCATGTGCCTTCAATAGTAGTTGCACCCCTTGATTCCTAGTCCTAGTTGCATGTGTGGCCATGTTCCCACAATGCTGAACTCCACTCACATAAAGTTGTTTAGCCCCTGTTTTTGAGCTATTGGTTATGCGCTTTGGTCGGTGGGCTAGCTCGGCCGACCAGGCGCTAACCCCACTTATCTACGCACCAAAATATAAAGCAAGGCCATATGGTACATTCATATGGAAATACCATAAACTGGGGATTAAACCACTAGTAAATCCATGCCAAACGTTTTAATGGAGTGGTCTAATGGCACGGTTTTGGTGTGTATGGTGTTGCGTCGGGGGTTGGGGCTAGACCCCAGCCCTTTTCTCCGTCGAATAAACCTCCATTATAGCTTAAATATTTAAATGTGACTATAGTTTTTAAGTCACATCATAGAAGGGCTGGTAGCCCAGCCTTTCCAAAGAGCTCCCCCCTGCCTAGAGGTTGCGGGTTCAACTTTAGTGGAGTCCATAATATTTTTTCCACTATCAACCAATGAAGGGGTGCCATGTGGTAGCCCACTACTGGGCCACGTGGCACCATACCATTAGCCCAAATAAATTCCACATGTCAAACTATGATTCATCTAGCTTTAAACTCCTTCCCAATCAGCCTTCCAGTCCAGTCAACGTCCATGTGTTGCACGGACCTTGCCACGTCAGCCCATTCCAACTCAGTTGTATGAACATGCCATGAGTCACCCTTTCAATGGTGCCACATGTCAAAATATGATTGGTCCACACAACTACCAACACATCATTTCCATGTCACCTATACGATCATATGGCCTGTACAGTCAATTTCCACGTCAACACTGTACAGACTGCATAGTCATCAAAATTTTGCTTGTTTGGAAAAATGAACAGATCGAGATATATTTCTCATACGATGTCCATTTGAGCCCATTCAAGTTGCACTGGCTTTGTAACGTCAAGGCCTATGCACACAGACGTTTTTAAGCAAGTTTGAGAACTTTTATTTCTAGGCCATCCTGGACCCATTTTGGCTCCTAGATCCATTTTTGGATCAATCCTCCCCACTAAGACCTTTTGTTCCTCCAAAAGGTTACAAAATTGACCTTACTGATTACATACTCATAAGGATTTGGGAATTTTTCTGATTAGGTTGAAAATGCTTTCATGATAAAGTGCTCAGGGGTAATGGTCTAGTGGCATATCCAATGCTTCAAATCAGATATCCAAGTATACCCAGTGTTGTCACAGGGTAAGTTGGAATTATGATGCATCCCCATGAGTTTTTGAAAGGTTTTAGAGTGGCATAATCAGGGAATAAAGTGTAACTTTATACATTATCAAAAGTGTAAGAGGCGAAAGCTTCTTAAAGTTGTAGTTTTTCACCAAGTATAATAGGGTAAGATGGGTTATTTTTTAAATCATTTTCACTCTTAGATATATCAAGAGCTCCTTGCCACCATCCTGCAAACTCAAAAGGAAAAAAATATATAAAAATAGAGGGTTTTTTTTTCATTTGGGAGCAGTGCGACCCTTCTTTGTAGTGTTACCACGGCGCGACCCTTTTTAGTAAGGTTAGCAAATTCAGCTTTAGGAGGCCTTCCCATGGGTATTTTTTAAAGTTTGATGGCTCGTTGGAAAGTAGACACATGGGGCTACTTGAAATAGTCTCTAGAATTCAAAATGGACTCCTAAAAGTTGGCCAAAAACAACCCTAAAACTAGTGCAACCCATCTGTGTGATGGCATGACCCATCTGTGGTGGTCGCTACGCTTCTGTGTATTTGGCAAAATTTCAAATTTTTTCAGTTTTGGTCAAACCAAAAGGTTGTAATATGGCAGGTAAAAGAGTTATAATATGTAACCATGGTAAATGAGGGTGGATCAATGTTAGTTTCATGCAATGTTGAAATCATTAAATGTTTTTCAAAGGTCAAAGGTCAACTAAGACAAATTTGGGAGTTGGTTCAAACCTCCCAGATTTTGTGTTTTGTTGTAGATATTTTAGGAATTTTACCCCGAGATCATGCATTCGACCCCTAAGTGGAGGAGAGGTAGTTTTTAATCTATATGAAGGCCAAATGTAAGATGATAATGGTTGGACCTGAAGGCAGAAATGGTATTGAAATATTACCATTCATTGTAAATACTGTCAAGATGGTTTCAAGTGACTCTTTTTTAGGAATACAAAGACATATATGCTTCAGGATTTTTGTGTCATTGTTATGTGGTGAAGTTTTCCTTTTTGTAATATGTTTTCTCTCTGGTTTCACATTATTTTGTCTTTCTTTATTGTTTATAAGAATATTATGTTCAAGATTTGTTTCAAACACCATGTTCTGGCTTTAAACAATATTCATGATTTTCTTCTTAAATTTGAATGTAGAATTTAGGTAGAAATGCTTTGCATTTGAATTGAACCCTAATCTATTCTTCTTTTCTATATCACAAAATATAAGGAGCCACTGACATGATTACCTTGCCCTGTTTTTCTTTATCTTGATACTTCCACAAATTGATCACCTTGACCTCTTTGAATCCATTGCCCAATGGCCCTCTTTTGTTGTCTCAACCAAATACTCAAAAAACAAACCTTGTGTCCTCATAACTAGCCTAATACCCAATCCAAATAAATTTATATCATACAGATAGATCCCTCTCTGAGTCTTGGAAGGCTAGGTCCTTGACTCCAAGTGGTTTTGTGATTACCTCTGTCAATTCCTCCTTCAGCATGAGAAATTACAGAGTGCTAACATAATGGCGACAATACTGGGGAACTGTTCCTCAAAAAGCATAGAAAGTTCCAGATCTGATTTATAATGGTGGACAGTGATCAGACACAAGAAGGTTGAATCATCTACCTGGTGACTCTAATCAGATCCAGATCAGTTCCAATTCGAAGACTCCACTAGAGGAAGAACCTGAAACATGACCAAGCAATCTGGAAAGATCAGGTATTCAAGCTCAAATTGTATTCAAGACATTGTTGGCTTTATCTGTAATTATTTTTTCTCTTATTATGATCCAGGTCAAGAGTATATTGTCGAAATTCATAATGATCATTTTCAATTTGAAGAGCCTCAAAGGATTCAACCCATCCCTATAGCCTTGATACACACTCCAATACCTATAGATAGCCCAGTTAGACACAAACAACATGCTTTATCTCCTATTATTGTTGAAATTCCAGTTACTTATAAGCCAATTGATTTACCTACTATACTTGTAAAATTCTTAGACAAATACAAGCCTGGTTTTACCTTCTATTCTCAATGACCTCCCTGCAAATTATAACAATAATCTTCCCAGGTTTAATGGAGAAAATGCAAAGATCACTACTGAAAAACACATTCAAAATATTGAGGATTTTCTTGATCTGTTTGAGGTGGAAGAAGATGATGTCTGTATCAGGATGTTTGTCGTATCATTGCAAGGTAAAGTTAAAAAATGGTTTAAGAATCCTCCAGCTGCAAGAATTAGCAATTTTCATCAATTTACGCAAGTTTTCCTAGATAGATGGGTGATCATGGGAAATGTCTTTCTCATCCTAGAAGAGTATGACCACTTGAAAAGACATTCGGGGGAGACAGTGCATCATTTTTCAGCTAGGTTCAATAATGTGTATCATTCAATGCCTGCTGATATAAGGCCACCCCCAGGATTATCTCACTTACATTTCCCAGATGCCTTCGATCCTGAGATGACATTCCAATTAAGAGAAAGGAGCACTGCAACCCTTTGTTAGAAAACAAGGAGTGCGAAGCAATAAAATAAAACAAATGTGGAAACAAAACACAGAAAATACACAATACAAGAGAGACACAGATTTACGTCGTTCACCTAGTGTGGGCTACGTCCACCAGAGAAATTTCCAGGTCCTTTCTTTATTATTATCCAGCAAAATGAAGGGATACAATCTACAACAAAACCCGTTGTAACTTCCTCTTCTTTCTCTCAAAGTCTCCTCTATCAGAATACAATACTCACCAACATACATAGCCGCAATACATTTCCCTCATAAAAGAGGGTTTCCTT
>CBVK0103615777.1:0-23327 GCA_900067695.1 Picea abies | reverse complement strand
TGGATTCTTGAGGTGGTAGAGGATCTGTTGTCATCTTGCCCATGTTTCATCATTTATCACTCAGATGCTTATTGTTTTTCTCCTTGTTTGGATGTAGCATACTTGATTTATGGATCCCTGAGGTGGTAGAGGATATGTTGTCATCTTTCCCATGTTTCATTGTTTATCACTTAGACGCTTGTTGTTTTTCTTCTTGTCTGGTTGTAGAATCCTTGATTTATGGATTTCTGAGGTGGTAGAGGATCTGTTGTCATCTTTTCCATATTTCACAGTTTATCACTCATACACATTTTGTCTTTCTTCTCCTCATCATCATACAAATCCTTTTGTTTGATATGCAGTTTAAATGCCTTTAATTATTCATGATACTTATGACTCCATAGTCCAATGGTCCTGAACTGATCTGCAACAACCTCTATTATCCTTTCCTTTATTTGTAGTCTTGTTGATCAACCTACCAAAACCATTTTAATACATTTTAATTTTGATGGGTACTGGGCTTATCCTCTTGTATTCAGAGGGTGACTCTTAGTGATAACATTAATGGTGAAATTTCCATGGATTGAGCTATTCTATGTTTTTGTATGAGACTATTCACCATAAGGAAATATTATCTTCAGGATTTGTGTTATCTTTTGTCCTTCAAGTAGTTTGAGGTAGTTTAGATCTATCCTGGAATCAATATACAACTCTGATAGTCATTTATTTGAACTATCAGAGTTTTATATTTATTCCATGATAGATATGAACTATCAGAGTTGTATGTTGATTCCTGGAACTATGGTTGAAGATTTCTTTAATCCTTGACAATCATGATGATCATTAGAATTATTATGTCGTCCATATTATTAAGGAATCACTCTAAAATTCTTCCCCATCCTCTAGATGGTTTATGAACAAGAGATCTAATTTTTTATACCATGATAAGACCTTCCAGTTGTGAAAGAAAAGAAAATATGACCAACAGTGAACTTTTTTCTTAGTTGAGCTCTAGTATCACCCTGCTCTCTTCACCCAATTGCTAAGGGAAATTCTATGAATATATTATTTAAAGGGTGGAATAAGAGATTTGAAAGCACTTAGGTGTGGAAAAAGTGTGTAAACCCTCCAGGGTACTGATGAGGGTTGTTGGTAGCAGGAAAATGAACACATGATACCAAGACACTTTTGGAGAGGCAATGAACATGCGTACTGGCAGCGAAGCGATGTCAGGTAAAGAGGTAGCAGGTACATCCTTATATTTAAAAACTCCATAACAAATTCAAAGGTCAATAAATTTAACTTTCCATTTCATGGTTCATCATGTGAGAACAACTATTGGATGGGATCAAAGAATTATGTTTGGTTAAAAGGCATCCCTGATGGGGCTATAAACAATTGTTGGTAGTAGTGGTGTTTCTTATGGTATCAAATTCCTTTCTCAAAACTATTGTGACTCTTTGAACAAAACAATCTTTCGGATTTCAATTTATTGCAAATTATTTTCATTTGCTTTATTAACTATAGTAACATCAATATATATATGAATTTTGAGCTTAGATCATTATTATATAGGCCTTAAATGATCTTTCTCTTGAGAGACTTGAAAATTCCACAAGCCTTGGTATATTTTTCTTCTTTCCTCACGATGGATAGTTTCAGGTCAGAGATAATTGTTTCTTCCAATGAGTCACCATTTGTTGGCTCCCCCAACTATTACCCTGTTATTTTACCTTGAAATGTAGATTTATCTATAAAATTTTTCATTTTCCAATATGTTATATTCATCAGATTGATAGACTCTTTATAAATTTTGCTTGGTTTGTATAAACATTTGTCGTTTCCCTTGCTTTCTTTTTTGTTATTAAACTGTGCTTAATTTCATGATTAATAAGCATGAAACTAAGGATTCTTTTTGTAAATTGTTT
Source organism: Picea abies (assembly GCA_900067695.1). NCBI lineage: Eukaryota > Viridiplantae > Streptophyta > Pinopsida > Pinales > Pinaceae > Picea > Picea abies. The sequence goes on along the minus strand of CBVK0103615777.1, from coordinate 21,420 downwards.
TGGTGGATTTCATATGATGTCTTTTGCAATTATGGTTCTCCAATCGACCCTTTTCAATTAGCTTCTTCTATTCCTAACTTCATCTGAAAATGATACTAAAATGTTACAATGACTTCCATTATTTCCTAGTGTGGATCTAACTTAGATTCACAACTTATGTTAATATTGTAAGTTCCCTGACTAAAATATTGTTTGATAAGGGAAAGTTTAACCTTATCACTCCTTTTATTATTTACAATGTTTATCATGTCAAAAACATTGTCATAACAAGGAAGAAGTTAATGCAAATCGTAGTAAATACAATTGTTATATACATGATGTTAAAAGGGTCAATCCTAATTCTTGGTTTATTATAGAATTATATTAGGTTATGGATTATGCATCGTTTATACTATGTTACCAACAATTCAATTTTATCCTTCCCCTCTGAAGTAATAATATCGAAAACCCTTTGGTCATTACTATAATCATTTCTTCACCCACGATTTGGGGTCAGTGGTTCATGCAAAATTACAAGGAAAACATGGGTCATTCGACCCTAAATATCTCTTTTCTTCATCATGAAAGAAACCCTAGATATCATCAAAGTATTAAGTGGATAACTGATTCATATTGTTCTTTGTGCTTCAAGTTCTTAAGCCACTGTTGTTGCGATCAAGTATGTCGACTTGTTTTTATCTTGTTTTAATGATTCTATTGTGTTTTGTCTCATATGTACTCTCTCCCATAGAAGTATTTTGTTCTACCTTCAAATTATGTTGTCCATTAAGATAGCTACAAAGTTCATGGCCCCTGTAGTAAGGTCAAAATTGAATGACCCTCGGGTTTTTCTTACACGTAATGGAATAACAAAGATAGTTTTGTGGGATGGATTCTTACCAAATGATAAAGAATTTGACAAAACCATCAGAAACCCATCTAAGAAATGAACCCATTTATCTCTCACACAAACCATTTCCTAAAAAATGTAAATATATGAGAGATATGAAATTTTCTTAAAGAATATCTTCTCATAATTTTCGTTGAGGTTGAGGAAATAGTTCAACGTTGTAGAGGAATCATATGTGTCTGAGGATATTGAAAATATTTAGTAAGAGGTACAATTTAAACCTGATCCTCACTCCCCTCTTATCAAGTGGTAAATCCATGATGAACTATCATTCCTATTTCTCATGTTACTCGTGGAAAGATCAAGGAAAAAATAGTATAGATTGAGTCTCTAGAATCAATCTTGAATCGATTAAAGAATAAACTTCTGGATTGTCCCGAACAAGACAAGCAATCAGTCCCTTCAAAGAACAATTTACACATTGATATACCAAAATATTAGGTCCAAAATAAGGAAGAAATTGATTTTAATAACAAGAGGTTTGGCCAAATACTATCTAGAATACTCAAGAATAAATCCAAACATAGGGAAACCTCAAACGAATCAATAACGATTGAAGGTCATGAAATTCCTTATGAAAAATCAGGATGAAAAATTGAAGCCCAACATGCAAGTCCCTTTTGAATTCGTTGGTAAATATCCCCATTTTATCTGTGGATTTGAAAGCCGATTAGGCATTGGTCCTACCCTAATGATTAATTTCATAAAAAAAAAAAAAACTCTCTAACAGAAATAAAAAAACTCTCTAACAGAAATAACCAACATCCTAAGACAAATTCACATCCTTGAAATTGTAATGGCTACCAGTTATGGGCTGAGAGGTATTATTTAGTTGTTCCTTATCTCCAAATGTGTGTAGGTAAGATGCAAGAAAAAAACAGAGAAATAAATCGGGAAACCCAACAATTAATGTGATTTAGAATAGGCTTTTCCTCGAGATGTTATGAAACCAAATAATTCTCCAAACACTACTGTTAACAAATCCACCAAGGTCAATATTACTATTGAATCCAAATTTTATACATCTTCAATTTCCAATGTATAATTTATGGTAATGAAAGTCGTTATTTTGTGTTGGTTTTTTTTTTATGCAAATTTATATTTATATTTATTTTATAATATTTTTAGACCATATACATAATCCAAGATTCTGTAGCTAGTCTTTAATTAGTTTTGTATTGATTTTAATTAATCTTGTTTTTTATTTACAGGTCTTGGAAGGATCGAAAGGGATCGTGATCAATAGTGTTGAATCCATTTGGGTGCTGTCAATATTTCATTTCATCCTAAAATAAAGTATAATCAGTTATTGAGCTATCATTTAGAATCCTTGTGGTTATATCGACCAACTTTCTCAAAGTTGTTGAAACAACTTGCTCATTTATTTTCAGACTTCTCTATTTTAAGTAGAGGTTGGGATATACTATTCAAAACATCTCGTTTTTAAACGATTTTACCCTATCATTATGATAGGAGGATCAATCCATTTTTTTTTTAAATTGACATAGGTGTGGCAGTGACAATATGGTTTGAATTTTGGGATAATGGACCACTATTTATTTTTGAAGAAGAATATGAAACTCCAAATTTCTTGATGGGCTTTTCCCTATGAGTTAAATGGTTTTTTTTTATTATAATATATGTTATTCTGATTCATATTCTTCTAGAATTGATAATGTATTGATTAAAACTTATCTTCTGTAAATTCCGATAATATATTGTTAATTTGCTCTATTTATTTTTCAATTGTCTATTGTTCCAATAATTAAAAGATCTTTGTGATTCTTGTGATGCGAGTATTAAAATATATCAAGTTTGTTTATATGTTTTAAACTTGCAATGATTAAATTTGTGATTGGAAATTATTTTATTTTGGATAAATAAGTAATTGTGATATTCACAAAGTATTAGATAAAATAACTTGTCCTTCATGTATCATTGAACAGACGTTAATTATCTGATCGAAGTGAATTTCCTCATATATTTGTATGATCTTCATATTTCACATCTATTTTCCATAGTTTTTCATTGACAGACAGGTTGCTGGAGCAATTTTACTTAGGAAGGCACACGTAAAAAATTCCCTTTATTACTGGATAGCATAAGTTAGTAAGTTTTTTTTATTGTTTTTTTTCAATTTTTTGCAAATGTAGATTAACTTTAAAACTTAAATGATTTGTCCATTTAAGTCCAAACATTATAATTTACATTCAGTTATGTTTTATTTTGTATTGAAAAATTAAATTAGTAGTGTGTTTTAGTACCAATGTCCCTTATTTATAATTTTTCATTGGGATTTAATTCCTTTTCAAACTCTCTAGTTTCAAAAGAATTCCCTGAAATCTTGTACCTCTGTACATGTTGTAAATTATGTAGTTGGAGGTGTGAATAGTTAGTATTAGTCTACATAGTAGGTAGTTTTAAAGGAATTGTTAGTTCTTCTTTCTATAGCTTAGACTAGGTATGCTCATCGATTGACAGAGCTGTAAAACCTATTAGGGTGAGTTACCCAAAATGACTTAGGTTATTGTAGAAAACCTCAAACCAGACTCTCACTTCCAGTTGAAGAGCGTTCAAATATTCCTGTCAACACGGGACCACTACTTTTTTTAAGCTTTTGTGGAGTTACACTCCGACTTGAAGAATACCACAATGTTGAACTTCCAAGATTGTTAAGAGGGAAAATTGTGTAGGAATTTTGCAACCAAGATGCAGGAGGAAGGGTTGTGTGATGAAATATCCTTTTTGTTCCTTTTATGTTATTTTATGCTCCCAAGGTTCATGGTTCTCATATTTCCTACAGACAAGGATTTACCTTATTCTATAACTCTATGATATATGTGTGGGGTAAACAAATTGTACCCAATAGATTAGGGAACTGACTAAGGAGGCTTTACTGTACCCTTAGTCGTACTACCCAATTACCCATGTACTAGAGAATATCTTCCCGAGTGTTTTTATCTGTGTCACTATAGCATTCAAGCAACTAATTTGATGATCTAGAGCTGGCTTTAGGATATCTAAGGGACTCTCGATATTCCTGACAGAACATGGGAGTGATGTTCTTGTATAGAATTTGTCTCATGTGGTACTACTTGAAAGGGTGATAATATGGGTTACAGAGGTTTCCAACAAGGTGAAACATTATTTTTGGGTAACCCCATGAAAACTACTATATTTTCAGCATATAGTCTCTCCTAGACGTATATTTACCCGTTGGACGATAGATCTATGTTCTTTAAAGATGTCGATAGTACATGTCTCTACCCTAGAAAAACAATTCCCATAATTTCTGTAGAATAAAGTTCTTTGGTACCACTTGTAAGGTATCATATGTATTATAATAAGAAGAAACATAAATATTTCATCAAATACCATTGGAACAAAAAAATATAGAGAATAAAAACACCAAAAATGATACCTTTATTGATAGAAAACCAATTTCACTTTCCTCTTTGAGGGGGAAATATCCATCAAAGTAAAGCTCTATTACGATAATTCTGAAGACAAGACATTATCATGCCTTCTACTCTTATTTATACTAATTTTATCTTCTAAAGGACATTCAATAGGAAGATCTATCTAAAAGTGGTGTTAACACATGGAATTTTCAGGATTCAAGAGACTCTCCTAAAGTTCGTAGCAAGTCAAAAATAAAGCATGTGTTGAATCTTTTTATGATTATCATTTTGTAAAAGTCTCTAATGATGAACTCTAGTTTTCAATACCATCACATCATCAAGAATCTCTAAAGTGTTTTTTTCAAAAGGAGATTTTATCATTTTCCATCATTTTCTTTTGCAAAGAAAGCATTGCAGACTGATTGTTGCTACAGAATCTTGGCGCTACCAACTGTTTGTAGTGGATTGATGGTGGATTAACAACATTAGAGACTGATTGGTTTGATTTTTATGCAAAAAGGAGAAAGCCCTATATAAAAGTACTATGATTGATGCCTAATTTCTATTTCCTGAATATTGATTACCATCAAACCCTAATTATTGCAAATTTTATGTTCCCTGCAAAATGTTTCATATTGTTTGTGCTGCAAACCATTTTGTGTTTCTTTGAAAAGAGGTAGAGAGGACACCCTGAGGTTGTAGCAGTAATTAACAAAGGTTTTTAAGGTTTATTGCATAGTTTTTACGGCAACTCATATGTTTTGAAGACAAAATGACACCTACAGGAAAGTTTGTTGTGCATGCTGCAGAGGCACTGCAAACTGCTAAAATTAAAACAGTCTGCAACAAATTAGTACACATCAGAGTCATATTTTTATCATAACTCTTAAATTATGATTTTGGTTCTTCTAATTTTTTGGGGGGAGATGAATAATAATATCACTGAATTTATAACCAAAAATCATCCCGACTTAGTTTGTTGTTTTGGAGAAACACTGAGAACATCACCTACAAGAAAGTTTGTAGTGAATCCTGAAATTACGCTCCAAACTCTAATAATCTTATAAATCCGTGTTGTAGGAGGGATACCACCTATCTAAGAGGATTTGATTGGTTTCCTAGGAGGTAGTTGTGCATAAGGGACATGTGTTCTATCACAAGGTCAAGCAACATGACCTGTTTCAAAAGGAATTTATCACAATAGACAAGATCCAAAAAAATAGGAGCTAGGTGTATTTTATGTTTCACCTTGTTGTAACAACTCCTAGAGAAAAGGGAATCCAATGAAACCACTTGGGATTCAACCTCTTAGAGTAGGAAGGAATGATACACTATATATAGAAGTTTTATTTTTGAGGAAACTTTTCAATTCATGATCCAAGAGAGAAGAGATCTTGAGGAGCAATTTAGCTACTTATTTGTAAGCTTGAGGTCTTGTTTGTAATCAACATTTCTTCCATTAAAGATTCGTGAGAGATGTTTATCAAATTATATTCTTTGTTTTCCATTTATTTTTGCATCCTCTTTCTTGAATATACTATGATTTTTGAGGAACATAGCTGCCATTGATTGATGGATTCATGAACAATAGAGGATCTATTGTATCTTTCCCATTAATCATTATTTATTGTTTAAGCACTTTTACTCTGTTTGAAGAAAGGATCTTTGTACGGTGGATGTTCTTCATTTTTTCATATTCTCTATGCTTCTACCCATAATTATATAAAACCTTTATCCGATATACAGTTTAAATTCCTTTGATATGTAGGATGTTATGAGTCCATGCCAAATGGAATGCCTCTGCAGACAATTTGTTGCTCTCTCCCTTGCTTACTCAGTGTTTCTAATCCACTCAAGTATAAACCTGTTTTAACCATTTATATTTTGATGGATACTGGGATTTTTCTTAAAGCAATCTAAGAACAACTCCTTGTCCTAACAAGTGGAATATTTTATTAATTGAACTTTTACATTATACTTGTTCACATTATTAAATGGTCCTTATTAACTAATTTCATGATTTATTACATGGAAAATATATTATTATATCTAAGTGATGGATATGGGAGGTAGGGCCCTAACACTTTTGTTAGTCCAAGGAACTTACAAATGGTGAATATGAATCGAAAGTACACAGTCCTCTAAAATAATCACCTATAATATAGTTGTTGAAGTCAATAATGGAAGGCCCATTGGAATTAGGTAAATGGTGAATCCTTGGGAATAACATGACATAGAAATTATGGTGTGATTGGAAGAGAATAACACCAAGGATGGATGGGAAGGAAATGAGAAGTGGAATTAAGAATTCCCTTTTCTAGAGAACAGATGCAAGGATGACCTAACAGTGACTGAAAACATCCCATGGGGAATGGTAAAATATTGGGAACGAGGCTTTTCAAGGACATATCAATGAGATCACGAGGACAACTAGAGGTAAAAGATGGAAAACATGTGATGGGTATGAATCATGGAAGTGATGAAAAATTGTAATAGAAAAGAATGTGGAATTGAAGAGATTCCATAGGACACAATTGTGACTCATCTCAAGTGTTGTTTCCAAAAGATTGAAATGAGTGCAAAAAAGAACAAGGGCCTCCAAAATAATAAAGGAAGAATAGTGATGCTGCCAAAAGATTGAATTGAGTGTATAAAAGAACAAGGACCTCCTGACATTACCAAGGGGGTTCCAAGAGGAGAAGGTAAGATATGTATTACCCAAATGGAGGATACAACAGATCAAATGAATGTGTCAAGAGACACAATATCTAATTAAAATCCCAAATGGGGATATGTAGGGGTAGCGAGGAGTTAAATGTCCTAGAAAACAACAAAATGAAAGTAATGAAAATGTGAAAATTGAAAATGGAGGTAATTAAAGTTAGGGACATTATTGGAAATATCCTTGCAGGTGGGTGAATAGAGGCATAAAAATTAAGAATCGAAACTATATGGATCAAGTGGAGAGCTTGTGATAGGTGAAAATATGACAACTACCAACCATAAATGGGGTATTCCAAAGAGAATGTCTGTAAACATGATGAGAATAAATTCAATGGTTCAACTCTAGTATGGAGACTAATGGGAGTCCCAATCCTTAGGGGGATTCAACGACATGGGAACCAAAAGGAAATCAACATCACTATTTTAGTGCACTCATGTGAGGAAGGCTCTATCACTAAGTATATGGAAAATTCATAAGATGGAGCTTGGTTGATACATCTACAAAAGTGAGGAGAGTCATATAGGAAAGTTTTTGGAGTGACAAGAAGATGCATCAAATGGAGGGGATTCAAACTATGTTGAATTCCAGGGAAATTGAGTTCTAGAGGAGACTCATATCCATGAATATGATTAGTTATTTGTCGGGAATTCCTATTCATAAGTCAAAAAATATGAAAAAACTATGGTACTTAAGTAATATACACCATAGCATACGAATTCAGTGTGAAAACTATCAGCTTTGACCCTTCATGGAAAAATGGCTTCCAGATGAAATTTTAAATCTATGAAATCCAAGACTGCACTTTTGAAGAGCTCGGAAATAAAAATTTGATGATGCAAAAAGTGCATCAATCAGAGCTTGTATGGTGGAATGAACTAATAGGAGGGGGGGCTAACAGTACCCCTTCCACTAGACAGAGCATGGGGACCTGAGGTTAAGTGTGTATTTCCACTCTATTTGTGAATTTCATAGAGTAGAATGGTTCAATATATCATACTTGGAATTTACTATATTTAATGTGAAACTATTGTGCTAGTGAGGTTGGTAGGATAGAATACCCATCAAATGAGAGGATATTCTACCTAACCTAGGATGTAGGGGCCTAGACATAGAGTGGATAATGGTCAACTCTAAAATTGGCTAAAGAGGTCATCCTTTCCCCAAGAATGATATCCTTCCTATTGGATGATGATGGGGGGATATGATTAGGTATGGGTAGGTGGGCATGATGCCCCCTGCTATGTGTATATGTAGAAAGTGAGGAGAATTCCCCAGATGATGGAAATACACATATGCCTTAAGGATATAGTTTTGGAAAGGAAAAGGTGGATTTCCAATTTATTATTTACATATGATTAAGAGGAACTCAACTTATAGGTTTCCAAATAGGTGTCACCATACCAAGAATTTTCTATGGATGTGGCCAATGAATGATTATCCATAAAAAATTTTGATTTAACAACACATTGGTCAAAGGGACTAGGTTGTTAATACAAAAAGGAGGAAGAATGAGGTGGATCATCCCAAAGGTAATCTGGAGTGGCAAGGGACTCTATAAAATCCTCACCAAAATGGAATATGGGAGAAGTAGATCCTACACTACCATACGAGATGGTGGAAGATGGGGTGGTGAACTCAATATCAATTCCATGAAACAAGAATTATGGTTCACATGAAATCTATAGGGGTAGATTGAATATTAGTGGATGAAGCCTCCACCAATGTTCATATCAAAGAGGCATTAGGCATACAAGGGATACTTTGATGTACCTCGATGAAAAATGGATGGTTTTCCAACATATTTGATCCCATGGAAGTTGACAAGTACATAACTTTCATGGTATTCTCAATGGTTTGCACTTCAAAGGGGGAAATATTGATGATTGGGGGATGATTGGATTGTGAAGACTTGTCGTGATTGAGATATAGGTAATCTACTATTAGGGTTGTATCTTCCTGGTGAAATGAATCCAACTGATGAAGTCTTTCAAGAGAATCCAAATAATGGGGTATATAAGGATAGTGATGAGAATAATGGCCACAGGTGTCACACAAAGTACATGGGTGATTTGTGCACAAAAACTTAACATATTTGGTCAATGAATTAGGGGGAGAGACTACCACAACCTGTATGGAGGGTTCATTTTATAAGTCATCTACATTGTAAATTTATTATAATTTAGAAAGCCTCAGACAATGAAAGGTAGCATGGGTAGAGGTATTTCATATGCTGCATGGGGGTATGTTCCTAGATGTGGTGTTCTAGGTGGCCATGGATTATTTAGGAGTGTCCATGCCCCTTTTTTTTTTTCCTTTCCCCCCTTTTCAACTCCTTTTCCTTTTTGTGTTGGTTGAGGTGGGGCCTGTGTAGGTTCCCAAAGAGATATAGGGGTGATGGGTATTGATTTCATGGGGTCAAGACTAGATATGGAGTTGACGAAGTGAGGGGAAGAAGAGTTAGAGAGGGGACCAAATACAAAACTTGAATCCCTAAGGTAAGGTTAGCTAGGTGCAAAGTGACCATGAACGAGGTACTGACTATTCGTACATGAGGAAATAAGAAAGGTACTTGACCAAAGGGATAATATGGATGTAAATGTGATCCTAGTGGTGGCATGATTGATGTTATATTTGAAGGTATAATCGATGGATATGGATGTGGGATCGCTATTAAATGACTGGACACCATATAGTAATTACAAGAATTGGGGTAGGTAATTGTAGGAGAAGGTTTGTAATATGTACCAAACAATATAGAGTCTTTATAAAATATATAACTAATGTGTAAAAGTGAAGGGACTATTTGGTTCCCACCCAAAGAGGAGACCACATTATCAAGATGAAGTTGCACTTAAGGGTCATGGTAGGTCAATTCATCAATGTGTTGATGGGCGAAATTGACCGTCCATCATTTGAGAGAGTGGAACCGGTCCGGGGTTGTCTAAATAACCCAAGTCGTTTGGAATGGACCACCCTGACGAGTTTAACGACTCCATTGGCCACTCTAAGGTCTTTCAAGAAAACCAAAGAGAGATTTTATTTGAGCTAAGTAATCTAACTAAAGTAAATAAAACAAACTAAACTATAACTAAATACAAGAAACAAACTAAAATAAAGGAAACTAGAAACTAATAAAACAAAGAAAAGGAACTAATATACTAAATATAAGTTATTCTAACTATTCTATCTATAAACTACAAATTACTCTTATAATAACTCAAATCAACTATCTAATTATCAGCTATAATATTTCTTATTCACAAATGTACACTATGAACAACCTACAGATTTGATTAAAACCTGCAAAACTCATGTATATTCTGCCCTAAGACAGCCAAGGATCTCTTTTGATTTTTTTATATTTTATGAAGAAGAAACAAACATTACTGAAATTAAACAATCTAATATATTTACTGAAATTAAACAATCTAATATAAATCTAATTAAACTTATATCTATATTAAACTACTTTAATAAAACAATAAAAAATGTACTAGTTGACCTGGAAATGCTCCAAGTCTGCCCTGCGTATGATAACTTCTAAGCTGGTTGGAGGAAGAAATTCACACCATTTAGTCCTTAAGTTCTCGTAAACGATCATCTATGCTGCTCCTTGAAGTGTTTTACAGGACAAACAAGACATAAAAGAAAATCATAACAATCTTCTGATGATAAATCCCTGCAATAAGGGAAACCTATTATGCAGAAAACTTATATATAACAATTCAATTTATGAAGAAGATAAAACTATCATTCACAAACTGAACTAACAATTGTTATGTCTTTTATCGATTTGGAAGAGACAAGATATAGATAACAATAATAAAATTATATCATTTGAATTTGATTTAGATAGCTAAAGTAATCATAAACCATAAACAAAGTGATATACAAAACATGAAACAAAATGTTGATATATTGAAAAGAAAAAGCTATGACAAAACATCAATTATGCTCCAGTCTGTAACAGAACTCCATATCCTTGTTCTCCCACAACTGAGGATGAACATTATTACAAAAATCATAAGTATATATAGGTCTCTTCACAAGGTAAAACCTCCTTGTGGATAATATCAAATAGTTTTACACAATCTGGGAGATATCCCAAAATCACCTAAACTAAGCAAATAAAATGCAAGTGAAATCTGTGAAACATCCCCTAACTTCTCATCATATCTATTGCCAATTCGAATCTACCTGCAATAGAACAAAAATATCAAGTTAGAAAGATATTTCATTAAGAAAACAATGAAAAATTGACTCCACAGACTTAGCTACAGAATCATCTGATTCTGTAGCTAGTCAAAAATAGCATACAGGATTGGATAACAATCAAATAAAATCAAATCTAATCATCTTTTGATAATCCTCAAAAACAAATTACTAATAATTCAAGTGAAATTATCATTTAGATTAAACCATATCAAAATAAATGCAATCGAAACAGAGTAAGGAATGCTCTATTTTTAGTCACCATAAAACATGGTCAAACATTGACAAGCCTATTTCAAACTAGACGAAATTAAGCAGTGAATCAAACCATATGAGATACGATATAATCGTAATCAACACAACCATAATCGAACAAAATCGTATACAAGATATGATATGCCATAACATAACTGTAATCGATATCATTGAACATAACATATATGTTATAGCTGTAGCAAATTACATAGATTTCATGTCATTTCAATCAATAGTAAAGATAGGCAGGCTGTATAGATTATGCATAAGATTCATTCTGTTGTAATCAAATATGGAAAGGTTGTTACGATATACTCAAAACGAAACATGCATAACAATATTGACCAAAAATCACCATCGATTTCAATTGCTGGGTGTAACACAGTCAAAATCGAACAACATTGATAACCATAACCTGGGAAGCAATCAAATAAAATCAGGTCTGGGCCAATTATAGAACAATTCATCATCATGGGCATGATCATTTTGTTTTACAAATCCATTCGTAACCGAATATCCATTATTATTCAAATTCAAAAGATAACAGGGTCGATTTAATCAATGGGCCACAGTGAATTGACTGGTTGGGCTTCACATGACTGTTACGATTTGTATCAATTCACGATTTGGCAAATATAAAACAAAACCCCTTTTTAAACATGATCCAAATCATATCCAGGTTGGTCAAAGTCATATGTAAATGAAATTGTAACAGACAACCATCGTTTATGTGCATCATAGCCAATTCGAATTAAAACATAGATCATGTTTCAAAATTTGAACTGAAAAACAACTTGCCTATAATAGATGCAACAGAGCATTCAATCGCAACTAATTTAAAACAATCAAATCCAGAATATGATTACTAGAATCAAAACCAAATCCAACTAAAACTTAAACGTTAACAAAATTCGATTTATCAAAACAAATCATATACATCAGTGCATGTGTATGTGACAGAGAAGGTCAATGATGTACACAGAGTTTATGAATGTGCCATATAAATGGGTGAAAGTTATACCAGCGCGGTTGCTGAGGCTATGTCAATTTCGAATTGACAATTGTTGTAGCCGACTCAAAATTCTTGAACATAATTGAACTAGTAGTTCACTGCTTCTTATTAGTGGGTTGCCCTTTGACATTCTGACCGATGAGTTTTGCCACTTGGTCTTCCAAAGCATAGATTCTGGATTGCAACATCGGCACGTCTAGGTAGTACCTCTCCAACCATAAACCACACTGATCGCATGGTGGAACAGCTGGTTGAGCAGAAGAGGGTTTCGATGAGTCACCGAGGGTTCCACGAGGTAGTTCAATGCCAGGAAAATTAGGATAATCCCACAGACAAGGTGGTAAATTCTTGACAAAGTCATAAGGAGGTTTGTCACACAAGCCTTCTGAGTAAGGATACTCGTTTGTGAGAAAACGTTCAATCTTTGAATCAGAATCTTCACTGACCACGATAGGCTCAGGGTTGGCAGGGGTTCTAGGTTTATTTCTTGCCATGCGAGAGATTAACCGAGCGTTTTTCTTGCCTTTAGAATTAGCACCAGTTTTAGTTTTAGGCTTATTGACTGCGGGTTTAGCAATTTCGACCTGTTTGGTCACAGACATGGGCAAGTTCGTAGGTGGGTTGGGTAGAGGTTTGGGTAGAAAAACGTTGTAAGGCACGGGGGAATAGGCTTGCTTTCGGTCACCATACGTTTATCAACCTGTGGTGGGTTTGAGTCTTCAAAGCCATTACGACTGAGAAAATCACCCCAACAGTCATGACGTAACCCCAACTCATAAACCATAATTATTTTAATTAACCCCAAATGGAAGAGACTGGTATCGACCTGGCTGCGTTTATACCTTTTAGCCATCTTAAACAGACTTCTATGCAGATAGTGAGGCATATTTATGTCGTAGCCTATAAAAACCATCAATAGACGAAGCTGAAACAAGAAAACGAACCCGTACCTGTCCTCACAAGTAATGATTTGCTTGATTATCATTAGCAGATCATGCCAGCACGGTTTTAACATTTTTGCAGGCAAACCTTTGTCGCAGGAGTTCACCATTCGGGATTGGAAGAGCAATGTCCACAGGACATCTTCCACCTTGCAACTCTTTGACCACTTTTGTCTCGTAGTAGGCAGACTGGTTGCTGAGCTAATAAATTTCTCATTAATTTCAAGTTGCACATCCCCAATTTTGGCTCGACAGCCATCAAATGATAACGCAAATTGTTGAGCCACGATAGGGTTATAACCATTGAATTTTATTATAAACGGGAGCCATCCAAATTTCTCCAGGTCACTATGAGTGCCATCGAACATGAGAAGTGCTTGGAAACTGTTGGGCTCGGCCCTTACGACAGGAGCCATGGCCTGTGCATAGTAGGGTTTGAATCGAACAAAACAATACATAGGATCAAAAATGGTTACGACTAACAGCTGCAGCGCCCAAAGGGGAAAGAATTAATGGTATGCGTGCGAAGGTGGTGGGATTACCACCACCATGCAAAACATTAATGGAACAATACCATCCCTGTTCAATCAATCATACCCAATATTAACATTATTCGGCCAACCCAAAGTTTAAACGGTGGACAATTATATCAACGTGCCAATGTATAGTTTGAAACCACGATCATTCAATGTAAAATCAAACCCACAAATCAATGCGCCAAGTAATGATTCAAACCATAAAATTGAAATCCAAAAGTTTAATCAATGTGCCTTTGTAAAACCTCAAACCATTGCCATTCCATATAAAATCAAACTTATAATATTACCAATGCGCTTGTTGCATAGTCAAATGTTTAGATTCAAAGTTTTTAAAACATTGCAACAAGAGATCTCATAAAATCGATAGGTCAAGAGCTCATAACAATAAGGATTATACCATATAAAACCAAAATTGATCATGACCCTTACATAATCAAATGTAACCAGTAGATTTGCATGCTCAAGGGCTTATTAATCGAATTGTGCAATCAAAGTAAAATGGACATAGTTTGAAAAGATCACTCCAACCACTTAATAACAAACCAAGGGTAAGTGCCTTTCAAAAAATGATAACAGTACAAATAACGATGGAGGGGTTTTCAAACTTTCACTTGTGAAAACTGAATCGAACTCAATTTGCAATTGTCGCAATAAATAAAATGTCTAGTTGCAAAATGTGACGATGACTTGTCGTTTAGGAGACAATAGGTGTAGGCAGCTTATAGGGCAATTGAAAAAATTGAATTGGCTGCCAACACAATGGTGATGAGTTTCCCATTATGCAGGGATATCATATTATAAAATATTGAGGAGGACACTTCCTTTATGGCATACATGAAGCTTCAACCTAAATGCATGCTTTTTTCCAACGGGGAATAAATGACTTTGTTATCAATGCAAACTTAGTTTCCTTCTAACTAGATAGGACAATTAAGATAAATATATTCATGTTGAGAGGCCACCCATCATATGCATGAAGGGAGATTGTATATGGAACAAGAGTCAGGGAGCCTAATGTTTTATATACTTTGGCTGACATGATGCATTTGGATATGCCTTCATCAATAATACATCTATGAATGGTGAAATTATTGATGGAAATTGTAATTTGGAATGCTATTAAGGGTGGTAATCTAAATGGTTCAACCTTGTCACTATCGAAGGTAATCATTATCTCAGCTAATGGATCAATAACAAATAAAGAAGAATGTAAATACTCCCTTTGTATGGGACAGATTTGGATTGTGATAAGTCATTCACTATGATATGGTGGTGGATTTCCCACCCATGGGGGTTAGGGGCATTCTTCATTAATGGAACCATGTGAGGGAGGTCTTCGTTAGGGATACAAATATGTAAAGGTCCATTGGTGGATGGAGGAGTATCAAAGAAATCAATTGGTTTCTCCTTAGGGGGCATGTTATACTGGAGGGATTGAGTAGTAAGGTTAAAATCAACTGAATGCAAGAAGAGGATATGGTAATTCTTGTTCCTAGGAGTGGTGGGGGTGGGATGTGGTCCAAATGGACGGGCTTCAAAAGTGGACACAAATATTTTTGTTGGGAAAGGATTCTTCAAGATAGTTGGTTGCAACATGGAGGTTGGGGTAGGTTTACTATTGGATCACTTGGTAGCTTCAGTTGCTTCCCACATTCGACACATTTCAGGTTAGAGGGGGGATTTATGAGTTTAATTCCCATAGAAACCAAAAATAGGTTTTTTAGTGCAAAGGTTTTTGTTGTTCCCCTACTTGGGCTAGGGATTGTTACCTTGGCCTTGGTTTGTGAATGACTAATTTCCCTTAGCATTGGTATTGGATGAGGTTTTTTGATTAGAGGAACTAGGAGAAATTTGTTGCACATACACTTTCCATTGAGGAGGGGGTGTAGGCCGACTAACATGAGGTTTGGGAATCAATATTGGAATATCTGGGATAGATGGTAGTTGGCTAGGGAAAGGGTAATAAGGGTTCATACTACTCCACCATAAAGGGAGCTACCATAAGGGGTACCCTAACCATATGCATGGGAAGGGGTGCAAGGTAATATGTGTTAGTTCCCATAAACGATGAATCACATGAAGAATCCTAAGGGGATTTTGATATTCATAGGAAGTGTGGCCCCCACCATAAGGGTTATTATATCCATTAGGTCCCATAGGAGTAACAGGTGGATAAGTATGGGATAGATACGATTATAACACCGACTATTGTTAGGGACCTAACCTCCCTAAACCATCATGTAGGTATAATAATATATTTTCCATGTAATAAAGGATGAGATTAGTTAATAAGGACTATTTAATTATGTGAACAATTCTAATGTAACATGACTTAACATAAGCTTCTTCTTCTAGAAATATATTCATGTAGGATGTTCTTTAGAATATGGAATTAGTATAAATAAGAGTAGAAGGAATGATAAAGTATTGTATTGAGAATTATTGTAATAGAGATTTTCTTTGTTAGAGGTTTCCCCCTCGAAGAGGAAAGTGAACTTGGCTTTTTATCAATAAAGGTATCATTTTTTGTGTTGGGTTTCTCTACATTTTTTTGTTGCATTGGTATCTGCAACAATATTTTTGTTTTTTCTTACTATAATAGATTTGGTACCTTACAAGTGGTATCAAATCACTTCCTTCGACAAACATTATGGGATATTTTTTTCCAGGGGAGAAATGTGTACTGTCGGCATCTTTAAATCACAAAGATATGTTGTTCAACATTTAAAACTACGGCTAGGAAAACTACACACAGGAAATAAAAACCGTTTCATGGGGTTACTTGAAACAATTATTTCGTCTTGTTGGATACCTATGTAACCCATGTTGGTACCCTTCAAGTAGTAACACATTAGAAAAAATATGTACACAACCATCACTACCATGTACCATCATGTATATAGGAAGTACCTTAAGTCTCCCAAACAAATCTATAGATTAGTCGATTGGGCACCTTCTTTCTATAATGAAACAAAGAACAACACAGGAAGATAATATCTTGTACCTGGGTAATCGAGTATTATGACTAAGGGTACAGTCATGCCTCCTTATATGGTTACTTGAGATATTGGGCCAATTACTATTATTTGACCCCACACATATATCATAGATTTATAGCATAAGGAAAAACCTTTTTTATAGGAACTATGAAAATACGAACCCTTGGGAATGGAATAGAACAAAAAAGGAACAAAAGGGGTATTTTTCCATGCGACCCTTCCTCTTGGTTGAAAAATTCTTAAACAATTTTCCCTGTTAACAATCTAGGCATGTTGTCACTATACTATTCTTTAGGTTGGAGTATAACTCCAAACAATTTGAAAAAAAAAAAGTATAATGGTCCCACTAGCACCCTCATTTGGGACCTATCCCATTGGCTTCCTCTCTTTTCTTTGAGCCTAGTAGTACCCATCACTTGTAAGAATGTTTTTTTTTTCGTGTACCCACCCACCCTTCATGACACCTTTATTTTTTACCTATTGCATTGGTTTCCTCTCTTCACCCCATCTATAGTGATACCTTCATCTGCAACCCTTTTTTCTATGACAACCCACCTTCCCATTTTTGTCTAGTCATAAATGTCTCTCACCTACAACTAATAACTCACTACCATTCTCACATAAAATTCCCAACACAAGAAGGAAATATCACACATAAACTCCAACAGTAGCTCCCTCAATTCATCTATTGATACTCTCAAGGATGAATATGATCCATCAGATACACTCTTGACACATTGTTGATTCGATCCATGAACCCTTCCTCATCTAAGCAGGATTCCTACAGGGAAGATGTCAAATATTCCCATTTCCAAAACCCTTTGTCCAATAACCTTCATCACAAACTCCATATTCCTAGAGTGGAGGTGAAATTTTTTTATGGATCAGATCCCATGGTATGGGTCACTCAAATGGAAAATTATTTATCCTTGCATGGAACCATTGATGATTTCGACAAACTCCATTATGGTATCCTCTATTTGGATTTGGAACACTAGAAATGGTGTTAATGGTGCATAAATTCATGCCAAGAGTATGCTTCTTGGACATAACTTATGTCTAATATTTATGACCTCTTTGACACTAATACACACCATTTGGACCATTTGACAAAGTTGAAACATTCTAGCATAGTGTAAGACTTTATATCTTCCTTTGAGCAATTGGACTTTAGAATAGAGTGTATATCATATTCCTTCTTTAGGGAATGCTTTATCAGTGGCCTAAAGGATGAAATTTGAGCCGAGGTACTAATGGATCACCCCCAGACTTGGTTGGAAGATACTAAATGATCAAAGGAGGAAAAACAAGTTGTATCTTCATAGAGTAGAAAACCCTCTTTTATTCCTCTCCCTAGACCCACTTATCTTTCCCCTCATGCCACTCCTCTGAATATCTAAAAATTAACTTGGGTAGAAATGTATGAACACCAAATCAAGGGTATTTTCTATAAATGTGATGATAAATATTTTCTAGGTCACAATTTTAAAGAATAGAAACTTTTTATGGTCATTTCTGAGGATGTTTATGATGAGGATACTAATGTTTCTCATGTTTGATAAATACCCAAAGAAAATTATATTCCTTGACCCTCTAATCCACCAAAATTTGAACTGTTGATTTCACTGCACGCTCTCACTAGCATCTCCACTCCCCAAACCCTCAAGTTTATTGGCTACATTAAGCATCAAAATTTCATCATTCTCATTGATAGTGGAAACACCCATAATTTTATTCATTAGTGCATCACCGAAGAAATTAATTATTATATCCATGCAATCAACAATTTCCAAATCATGATTGCCAATAATGGTTCCATGAAATGTGGTGAGCATTGTGAAAATCTGTGCCTACAAATTGGTCGGTACCACCTGAAACATCATATGTTTTCTATTTACATGGAAAATTGTTACATTGTTATAGGTGTTGAATGGTTGCACACTCTCAGACCCTTCCTCATGGACTTTACAAACCTCACCATGCAATTCCAATAGGAGGGAGAAAAATATAAGTTCCAAGTCATAAGCACACTCTCAACGAAGATCATCGGTTCCCACCAAATGGAAACAATATTAAAAAAATGTCATTTTGTAATTATTTCCCAACTCCATCCCATTCAAGTTGTTGAGAAACCCTTGGTACACCCTAAATTTCAATCTATGTTGTCTCTCCATCAAGCTATTTTTAACACTCCCCATGTAGTTCCCCTTTCTCGTGACATCCATGATTATTCTATTCCTCTAGTATCGAGAAATATTCCTCTCAATGTTCACCCTTATTTTTCAATATAAATTCATAGAAGTGGGTGTTATTTTTCCTAGTACCAACCCTTGTTCTTCTCTGGTAGTCATGGTACTCAACAAAGAAGGCACTTGGCGCATGTGCCCTCACTTTCGTTCACTCAACCAGCTCACAACCAAATACAAATATATTATTCTTGTTATTGATGAACTTTTGTATGAATTATGTGGTGCTCAACACTTTTGAAAAATTGATCTTTATTTTGGCTACCACCAGATACATATGAAAGAGGAATAAATTTCCAAGACTGCCTTTAGAAGTCATGAGGGTCACTCTGATTTCTTGGTCATGCCCTTTGGCCTCTGGAATTCCCCTTCCACTTTTCAAAGTCTCATGAAACCTGTCTTTCACCCCTTCCTCTGTCATTTTTTCTTAGGTTTATTTGATGATATTATCATCTATAGTAAAACTTTTCAATACAATTTTTCCCATGTGGATCAAGTTCTCCATCTACTCTATAAGAACAAATGTTTTCTCAAACAATATAAATGTCCTTTTGGAGCCTCTGATGTTGAGTATTTGGTTCATATTATTAGTAGGGGTGGTGTATGGGTAGATCCTAATAAAATCAAATATATTAAGGATTATACTCTCCCTACATCTCTTAAAATATTGTGTGGCTTCCTGGGCCTAATGGGATACTATCACAAGTTTGTATAGATTTATGGGAAAAATCCATCTCCTCTCACTGCTCTCCTTAAAACATTCTTTCACTTGGACTCCAACAAATGATCAATCCTTCCAATCCTTGAAGTATTCTATGTTCATGACTTATGTCCTAACAAGACTTTTGTCCCAGAATTTGATGCTTCAAGAAAAGGAATTGGGGAAGTCCTCATGCAAGATGTCCAACCTGTGGATTTCACTATAAAACAAATATCGGAGTGACATTTGGTCCAATCAAGATATGAAAAGGAAATTTTGGATATTATGCATGCAATGGATCTCTAGTGTCCTTATATGTCGGGGAAATGATTCCAAATTAAAATTTATCATCGTAGCCTCAAGTATTTTCTGGAAAAAATAATTTCTTCCCTAGAGAAACAAAAATGGGTGTTCAAGCTATTTGGATATGATTATGAGATCATCTTAAATAAGGGAAAATAAAATTTGGTTGATAATGGTCTTTCAAGGAAACATGAATAAGAAGGGTCTCTATTTTCACTCTCATTCATTTTAGAAAAATGGCATTAGTTCATTCTCCAGGAATGGATGCAAGACCCCAAACATTCTAGCCTAATTGAAAAATTGCAATAGAATACTCAAGATCCTCTACGGTACTCTTGGAACAATGAAGAGCCTCGCTATAAAGGTTTCATTTATTTAAATAAATAGTCAAACCTTAAATCCATAATGATCTCTAAGTTTCATGCTTCACATGTAGCAGGGCATTCATCATTTACCAAAACTTATGAACATTTCAAGCATTATTTTTGGGGGGATGGTATGAAATAGTACATCCACACCTTTGTGGCTAGATGTGATATCTTTCAACACAATAAGGGAGAAACAATCAAATCTTCAAGAACACTCTAAATGCTCCCGATTCCACCTTCTATTCGGGGGAAATTTCAATGGATTTCATTTTAGATTACCTAAATAAGGAGATAAGTCCTTCATCATGGTCGTAGTCGACTGTATTTCCAAATATTCTCATTTCTATTATGTTCAACACCCATTCACTGCATCCACAATGGATTAATTTTTTATGGATAATATATTCAAACTCCATGACATGCTTCATTCTATTGTCTCTGACCATGATCCAACTTTCACCATAATTTTTTGCAAGAATTGTTTAGGCTCCATTGAAAACAATTGCATCTCAAAAACACCTATCATCCGCAAACTAATGGACAAACTGAAGCTATAAAGAAGTTTTTACACCCTTTTCGCCACCTTGGTGAGAAAATAAGAGGTGCTTACATGCCCAATTGGGTCTTGCTGAGCATGACAGCTGTAGTGGAAAGAGTTAGAGAAAGAAAAACAAAACTATAAGCAAAATTTAAACTAATACAAACTAAAATCATAAGCATATGGATATAGAGATAACAAACACAAAAAGACCAATATCACCAATGTTTTTAGGCTTATCTATTGATGAAATCAAAGCACAATGAAGAAAGGGGACTATGAGTCCCTTCTT
>CBVK0103615726.1:0-10404 GCA_900067695.1 Picea abies | reverse complement strand
TTTTTATCCTAACTTTCTATTTTGAGATCCTATTTGGCCTCATACCGAGGCCAAACTTACGATAAGTTACACATATTTTTGAGAGTTTTGAGAGACTTTTGGGTTGTAGGGATTAATGCTAGACATCACGTTTAACATTAAGCTCCTAAACATTTAATGTTTAATATTTCTCTCAAAGTCATTTTTATGCTAGGTATTACAAAAGGATTGAGGATACGTGGAAGACCGAAACTCCAAAATGTTCCCCAGAAGACAAGTGCAATGCTATGTGTCTTATGTTATATCCCTTCGTTAGTGCCCTTGTATTGATCTCTCAGAGGTATTCTTTGCCACAACCCATAAATTTTCTTTGCATATCGCCTTGAGAAACACATGGAAAATTTGCCTTGGTTTCAGAATGATCTTTGAGAATAAACGTTATTTCTCTAGTCTACAAAGGGAGAAGGCTCGTATATCTAATACGAGAAGAAAACAAAAAGCTTCTGCAAATGAATCCTCTGCAGAAACAAGTACCTGTCATCTTCCACAATGGCAGGCCTATCTGTGAGTCTATAATCATTCTCGAGTCTATCAGAGGAGGCCTAGCTGAACAACTCTCTTTCCAGGTTAATTGTTGAACACCTTCAATGCTACTTTTCCTTGCGTAATTGTTTCGCTCATTTGGTTCATCCAACAGCCAAGCTATGTCTGGTAATTTTATTTCTTTGGTTTTATCTTCAAGCCCTAGTCTACGAATAATTTTTGCCAATTTCTTCAAAGGGTTAGAAAGTTATGTAACCAAACAATCAGAGCCCAATCAATCTCTGCGTGGAATAATGGTACCAGGATTCCATATTATGGAAAGTTTTGTACACTACGTGATGTTAATCGATTGATTGACAACTTTTAAGTGTTGGAGATCAATGTTGTATAACTTTGTTTGAGATATTTCATAGACGGATTACCGTAATTAGTTTTGTGACTTTATTTGAAATATTTCATACACGGCTTAGCATAATTGATAATCTAAATAATTGTGTTGCATAATAGATACGATAAAAATAATTGTTGTAATAAAATAAATTACTCCAACATAAAGTAGTAGTTATAAAATATTTGTAATAAAATAAATTACTCTAAGAAAAAGTAATTGTTATACGATTTTATAAGACTGATTATTATACTATTTTATAACTTCTTTTTTATTTCCTTAATTTTTTTTTGGGTATTGTTGCATCTTAGTATTCCACTGAACATTGTTGTTAATTATGTTAGGATGCTACTCTCTGTGATGGCAAGAGGCCGACGTTACTTTTTAATTAGACAAGTGTTATTAAATGATATATTATTATGTTTCAAGCTATAGGGATATGCTATCTGTGATGAAGAATTAAAACAAATACCTTATCATGCTAACACATAAACATTGATCTAGTGTTGTGACATTACTATCATTCCGTGCATGAAATATCAGGTGGATTCCAAATGTTATTTAAATTGTTTTCTAGCTTTCCATCTTATCATTAGAATGACAGTTTGATTTTATTGAGAAACAAAAACTATGTTAGGGACTTGTAAAACATTGTTGAATAATCGATAATCGGCTTCCATTGAGGTCGAACTAGTGAGTTTACCTTTTCATATCTTCCCAAACTCTTAACTCTTTCATGATTTATTTAGGCTTCTCTCATTGGGTGAAGCCCACATAATTTATTTAGGCTTCTCTCAATGGGTGAAGCCCCGACTGATTAGTCTGATGAACATTGTTTAACCACTCTTTCTATTGGTTACATGCATAA
The DNA here is from genome assembly GCA_900067695.1 of Picea abies. NCBI lineage: Eukaryota > Viridiplantae > Streptophyta > Pinopsida > Pinales > Pinaceae > Picea > Picea abies. Next base: position 8,626 of record CBVK0103615726.1, on the reverse strand, counting down.
GTGATTACCATCTTACTTATTACTAGTTTCATAGCTTAGTATTCTCATCATTATAAATTATGCAACAATATATGCTTGGTCTATATGTTTTGTATAATACATGATAACTAAAATTCTGGCTACAACATTTTAATTAACAACAAACATTTTATATGATTAAATTACTAGGTCTAGATTGTTTGATATACAACATCTTTGTCAATATCATCTTAGAAATTTAGACTCTAGAAAGTACCAAGAAAAATGAAAGATATTCCTAAAAATGGTTAACTCACACTCAAAATAGTTCCTTGATTGCAGTTCCTCAGTGGTAGGGAAATTGAAACTAGAAATTTTGAACTCAAATAGTCACCCAAGTTTATTATTGTTTCTCCAAGAATGCTTGAGCAAGCAGATCCCTGAGTCATGCATGTCATATCTTCACTATAAGCCCATCTTGGTCGGATAGATGGATGAAACAAATGATTTATGCAAGCACCCAAGCCATCGGTTGTTATTGTTGGTTTCATGTATATGTTCTTGGGGATGCTTTCGCAGGCGTTACCTTGTGCTCGTGAAAGAAACATAGTCATCATAACAAATAAACCGATGAAAATGAACCGATAGCATATTGAATTGACGTTTGTTGGATCTTGAACTCAAATAGTGGCTACTGGACACTTGCCTTCTCAAAATAGTTCCTTGATTGCAGTTCCTCAATGGCAAAGAAATTGAAACTAGAAACTTTGAACTCAAATAGTCATCCAAGTTTATTATTGTTTCTCCAAGAACTAGAAACTTGGTTAGATAGATGGATGAAACGAATGATTTATGCAAGCACCCAAGCCATCGACTGTTGTTGTTGGTTTCATGTATACGTTCTTGGGGATGCTTTCGCAAGCGTTACCTTGTGCTCGTGAAAGAAACACAATCATCATAACGAATGAAACGATGACAGTGAACCGATGACGTACTGAATTAACAATTATTGAATCTTGAACTCGAACTGTGGCTATTGTACTGAATTAACAATTATTGAATCTTGAACTCGAACTGTGGCTATTAGACACTCGCCTCCTGCCCAAAAGGTAGGGACTTGTTGCTACGCAACTTATCTTGTTTCTTTAGGTTTCCAAAAAAAGGACTGAAGATTGAAAGTCTATTCTTCTATCCTAGATACATGACGAGTATCCTTATCCACAAACTAAAAAATAAGAATCTTCTTCCTCCAAATTTTGTGATGAGACCTACTAATTTTTGGCTAGTTTCTTCATTTTATGAAATGCTTCTCTCATATGGGAAGATGTTTCTTTTTTATTCGCTTCTAAGATTGTCGATCCTTTTCAAATGATGACTTTTGATTCAAGTCTTTCTCACTTTGAAACAAAATATTTTATCACGCCCATTTCATTTTCTAGGTCTTGCTCTCCTATTACTAAGGTAGAGGTTTATGGGTCATTTTGGATTTTTTTTAACCCACCTCAAGCCTTGGTGATTTGGGGAAGGAAAGAAAGAAGGTACCTCATTGTAACCATTATTCACCACATGATGAGTTTGATCAAGGCCTTTAATTCCCAATGATTTTATTTTTATTTTTTATGATTTACTTAAGAGGTCAATACAAATATTATAATCTCTTTTTTCCTCCATTGTTTTCTTTTTATTATTTCTACAACCACTAAAATGATATGAAACAATACATTAGAGTTGAGTTAGTGTGTAAAAGTGCAAGATCAATGTTTTTGTTTATCCCACTAATATTTTGGCCCACTTACTTCTGTCACTTGATTAATAGAGCATAAAGAGAAAACATTATTAACCCCATAAACACTTAGAAATCAAGTGTTTATATAACATATTATTTTTTAGATGATCCCTTGCTAAGTTGAAATCTTTCAATAGGCTTTGAACTTAGCCTTATTGTTACTTATTATTACACATGTAACCAAAGTATGTTGATGCCAAGTGCATTTGGTTGTCTTAGATGACACCATAATTTATTATCAATTCCTATGAAGTGTCATCAAAGTGTATCTTATGCTAAGTAGGTTTTGGAATTTGCTAGTATCTTGACGATGTCTTAGTGGTGCTCTTAGCATCGTTATTAGCAACATTTCAGAGTGAGATTACTAATATTAAAGGACTTCATTTATACGTGAACTGGTTTCTAGTCATATAATGATGATGATACTTAATATGATCATGATGGAAATTCCCCCCTTAAATTGAATACAATATTATGAATGTTTGGAACTCTTAGGTGGTTATGGTACCTTAGTCAAGTTTAATTTTTCAATTTTTTTCTAATAATCATGTAGTATTTTGGGAGAGGGGGATCAAAATCTTAGGATGTATCTCTTTAAGTATTCACAAGGAAAATTTATATCAGAATGCATTAAAGATTTCACTTGTGTTAATTGTGGTAGGTGTTGACTCAATGTAACATATGTTTCTAGATATATATTGTGTACATAGTTTTCAAAATTTCCAACGTTTTGAGTGGACACTCCATCCATCATCAGAGATAACCAAAAGCTCAAATGTAGAAAACAAGTACCAGGGTATACTATTTATAGCTTTGAAAAGGAAGATGATCGTTGAGTAAAAATTTAAGAGAAAAATTGAGCAAGGTCAAACTAGCCGTTGAGATTAATTAAATTGAGAATTTTTTTTTTCTAGGGGAAAAAGTGCGAAAACCTAGAGATCAATATAACCATTTAAAAGGGAGAATTAATAATAAAATGAATGATATCAAAGATAAATAATAGTTAGATTAGTCAAATATGTTAAAAATATTATAATGTAAGAATAATGTAATAGAATTAGAAGATAATAGATATATATTAAGTACACTATAATGTAAAAATGTGATAAGATATTATAGAATGGGTAATGTAATACTGGTTATAATAATAAAGTGTTATGATCTAAAAATGAGGAAAAAATAATGATGAATATAAAGCTAAGGAAGAAGAATATGAATTGAGGACAAAAGATGATCGTGGTAAGTTGATACTATATTCTTAAATAATAGGAAATAGAAATGACAAAAAAATTATGTGTAGAGAATGAATTGAAAAACTAGGAGCATCTCATAAGTTAAGAGAGAAGGCTTTCGTGTGAAACATAAAGAAGTTGAAAGAGTCCAAGTGAAGGCGAGGAAATAAGAGAATAAATAATGGAGGGGGAAGGGGGTGAATGGAGAAGGTACAAAGGAAACTTACTAATCAAGGTGGTGAATGGTGGGTTTTCAAGATTGGCTAAGTTTGTAGCCATCTTTACGATTAAAATTATTGGGATTTTTTTCTATTTCAAGAGATTCCCGTATGACCGGAGTGGAGTAGTAAGGGGCTAAGGATAAAAATTTTGTTTGGTCNNCGCAAATAAGATGCTTGGATTTGGTGTTGACTCATTTATTGTTACATCAAAATTTAATTGAATCGACTAAACAACCTTAAAAAGAACATGAATTAGGTTTGATTCATAATATGTACATGCACATCATAAATCTTTAACATCATAAATTCAAATCTTACCTTTAAATATCTCTTGAATACTTATTCAAATAACACATATAACTGAACTATAAGAATCTAAAAAGGCATATCACTTGGATTCCCTTACTCACCTACTAGTCTAGCCAAGGTAAAGGAGAAGTACCCTACCTTAGTCAAGGTAAAGGAGAAGTACCTTACCTTACCTTATCTTCTACTAGGTTATCACCAAAACCTTAACTCACATACCTTCCTTATAGATATCCAAACCTTGCTTAATTACTTATGGTTTCTTAATCTAATTTCTAATTTAATCACCCATATTAACTGTAAGGGAAGGGGCTTACCTTATTAGCACCCAACCTGAGTTGCACTTACAATTAATCCTCCCTCTTAACACATATATCTCTTTATTTATACATCACTATTTTGAAACATTTAATTAAGTTATTAGACAAGGTATCACATGGAATTATGATAGATACCTCCATCTATTTCATTGTGATTTTTAGCCTCTTTGATTAAGTTATTTGGTCAATGTTTTGATACATTAGTAATAACAAGGTATTTCCTTCCAATAATAAAGGATATTCAATAAAAAATGATATTTCAAGTTCAATATTTCATTAATTAGAGGCCAATGCACGAATGTATTCATAAACAAGCCCTCTCATACATACATACATAACAACTAAACACTTAGTATTGTATCATAATGGGAAATGTTATTTCTTAGTAGTCTTAGGGACATCAACTTAACACTTATATTCCAATGATTACACAAAATTAATATCTCTAATATTACATTAACAATATCTAATCAATTTGACTTAATTTATATTACTATTTTTTTGTGGCTGGCAGAATTGACAACTCGCGGTTCTCGTACTCGCGTGACACAGGGTCGATTCCCGTCTGCTACCTTTATAACCTCCAAGTGCGTCCACACAACGCGCAAGCATGGGGCCTGGATAACTCGAGGTGAGAATAGAATGTGAAACCTCCTTTTTACATTTCCTTCCATTTACACGACACTTGCTAATTAATCGACACCCTTGCAGACTTAATTTATATTACTATTAATATTAATATTATATAAAAAATAATTATTGTTTGTACCAAAACCACTCCAAAAAGTCTTTTAGTTTTATGATCAAAATATAATTATATAAGTATTCAACTTAATGTTCATGTGTGGATTGGGAGATCCCATTCACTTACAACCATTTTTAATTATAATATAAAATTATTTGGTGAGCATATGGCCCTTGAGAGTGCATATATATTTGCTTTTGTGAAGATAGAGAATAGTGTTTGGGGGAGGGTAATTGAAACGTGTTTATAACTAATTAATAATAATAATTTATTATTGATAATTAATTTATAATATAATATTTATTTTAAAAGCTCAAATTTAAAAAAATGGTTCAAGTCCTTAGTACATTAGTCTTCATAGCATAAATCACACCACTTTCAATTTTTTTTTAATTATTAATCTACAACCAAAGATATATGAACAATGAATACGTTCAATAACCAAAGGTCGCACTAATCGCACCAAATCTTCATCTAATGGCATACCTACAATATAATCAAGTAGTATGGAAGATTATGCCCACTGAACTATACACAGGTAGCATGCAAAGTTTATACACGCTGAGACTATACTCAGATAACATCCAAATATTGTTCATGCTCATCTATACACAAATGTCATGTAAAGGATATACACGTAGAAGCTATACATTGGTAGCATGTAAAGGATATACATGCCAAACTCTTTGAATTCTTTCATGTTTGAGATCCGGTGAGGTATAACAATAATACCCCAACACACATATATATCCGCTGCTAAAGGGACATATCCATGGTCCTCAAATACATGTCACATTACAATTCCACATCACATTTCAACATACCGACACTATAACTAAGCTAAGCGCATGGAGGGATCTAGTGATATTGTGCTATAGAAATACAATTATCAGAATGCATAAAACACATTTGAAATAAAATTATAATTCATACAAATTGAGGCAACAATTTACACAAGACGTGGATAAATAAGGATGTGATTTCAATTACAATTCTTTTTAAATTTCATGTGATCCAGGTGGATATTGGTGGTCACCCACCTATTCCATTGGCTTAAAACACAGTTTTCCTACATTTTTTTGGGTCTTGAACTTCTGAGGTTGTTCTAAGGCCCTAAACGACGTTTTTTTGGTGTTGTCATGAACTTCAAAGAAAATGCTAAGCTGAGTGGAATGTGTACTTCTCGGCTAGACCTTTCCAAGGGTATACCGAGTACCCCAAACATAGATCATATGCAAAATTTATGCCCTTAGGAAGTTGACGTATCAACTACTCCCATCAGAGCCCACAAACCTTTTGGTGTTTCATCTTCTGGAGTTAGGGTTTTGGATGTTTAGGGTTTTCTCATTAATGCTTTATGTTAGAAAGGACTTTTGAGCCTCATTATAAACACATTTTCTTACAAATGAGCATAACCGTCACATCTCTTCTTAGAGATAAACTACCACCATTCTAACAAGTTCATTTCACTCTGTATTTTTATAATTTCCGCAGAGTTTATTCTTTAATACAAATTGAGTATTAATGTATTTTTATGTTCCTTGCAATATCTTTATGTGTTTCCTTGTTATATCTTTGTCTTCATTTCATTCTCAGCATAATCCGGATCAGGGGTATCAGAGAAATCTGCTCGTCGTTTTTTAGTGCATGTCCCCAAGGAGTTTAGGGTATAGAGAGTTGGGTCTCGAGCTAGTTTCTCTTGAGGACAATCGCTCTCATCAACACAAGATGCCTTCCATGGTAGAAGAAAAGAGATACAAGGGAGCAAGAGATCATATTAAGTTTTTTCTCGTGGAAAACCTCATGCAACAGAGGAACGAGATGATGGATAATTTTTTTCAAATCCTTCAACAACCACTGATAACAACATATGCATATTTGTCAAGTGGCCACTATGGAGGTGCCACCCCCTTCAAGGTATGAGTTAATTTTGATATTCCCGTATTTGAAGGTCAGATAGATGCAGATGCTTTGGAAAAGTGTTTAGATCTATTATAAAGTTATTTCTCTGTCCAGAATTTTTCCAATAGGGAAAATATCACTTTTGCGCTCCTTAAGGTTGTCCCTCATGTCAAATATTGGTGGGAGACTTACTGTGAGAGAAAATTCATAGAGGAGTTTGGAATATTTGGGGCCAAGCCCACTTGGGACTCTTTTATGGATGCCATCAATGAATAATATTACCCTATTAGAAACTATGACGACCAATACATGAGATGGACCATGGTGCGTTAGGAGAGGGACCAAACAGTGTCAAGGTTCACAAATACCTTCCATACCTTGTGCACCAAGATGGGTATCAAAGACTCCAAGCGACATCTAGTTCTAAAATATCATGGGGGTGTACACTGGTACATCCAAACATAAATGGAGTTTTTGAACATCTCGTCACTAGGAGCCGCTTATCGATATGCTATCGAAATTGAGCAGAAATTTAAGTAGCAGAATACGCAGGAGTTCAAGTCTGTATATCCACAACAACCGAAGTATGGTAAAGGCGACAATAAGGGTAATGTGAAGACAAATAAGGACATTGGAAAGTGGTGTGAGTTCCACAAAATACTGGTACAACACCAATGAATGTCACTCAAAACAATCATTGGTGGCCAAGCTCAAAGAAAAATAATTAGAACATAATTCAAACTCTGATTCAAAGCACAATAAAATGAAACAGATCATCGATGTCGAATCCACTGCTACCATTGTGACCACAACAATCCAACCAGAAGAACCAGAGGAGCCTTAAGAGGGGGAGTGCCTCTTTCATTCACAGATGTGGGAGAGGGGGACCCCACTACATTTCATTGTTGATAGTGAAATCTAAAAGAACCTAATCTCAACAAAGGTTGTCAAGTAGTTGGATTTTTCGACAACAACACACCCATATCCATACAACATCGAGTGGTTTCACCATGGACGAGACCTCCACATCAACCAACAATGTCGCCTATCCTACAACTTCAATCCCTTCAAGGATGAGGTACTGTGTGATGTTTCCCCATTGGAAGTCTGTGATGTTCTTTTAGGCCAACCATATATGTGGAAGCATCATTGGAAGTCTGTGATGTTCTTTTAGGCCAACCATATATGTGGAAGCATCATGTTGTTTATGAGTCTCGACCCTATAGTGTCATTGTTACTCTAGGGGGTCAACTATACAAGGTACTAGAGGTATTTCTGACTACAGTCTCAATAGAAAAGTGCCACAAAGTAATCTCTCATACCATGAATTTTATCTTGTTCACGATCTATTCAGAAGGTGAATAGAAGAACACTATGACCACTACAGCCTCAACCCAATACCTTTCTATCTAACAAAAGTAGGTCGACACAATTTTAAAAGAGCACAAAGATATTCTTGCTTCACCTACGGGGGTGCCTTTTCACTTTCCAATCAAACAAAGTTATAGCAGAGACGTTGATAGCTCTATTGACCACAACCCTTTTCATGGGTGCTTAGGGTTCCAACCATTATTTCCCATCGATATAGCTCTTCATGCTGCATCTTCACTGACAGAGTCCTCCCACACTCAGACCAAGGAAAATCATGCAGCTTGATTGGTTGAATGGATTCAACACCTCCAACAATAGGTTCATGACATCCTTCAACAAGCTAATGCCAAGTACAAGAAGGACAACTTATTCAATAAGGAAAGCAATTCATCAAGGTTTAGATTCAACAAAAGATTCCTCATCTCCCATAGGAACTTGATGCAATGGGGACCATTTATTCCTAAGAGGGGTGGAATGATCCAGGTGAATATTAGTGCCACCCACCTATTCCACTAACTCGAAACATAATTTTCCACCTTGGCAGGTTTTCTATGTTTTTTTAGGTCCTGAACTTTCAGGGTCGTTTTGAGGTCCTAAATGACATTTTTTTGGTGAGGCAGGGCCTTACATGTCCTTGAAGGAAGATGATAGGCCAAACAAAATGTGTACTTCTTGACTAGACCTTTCCGACAGTATACAAACCACCCAAAATTAAGATCATATTCAAAAGTTACACCCTCAAGAAGTTGACATATCAACTACCCCCATCGGGGCCCACAAACCTT
>CBVK0103615704.1:0-10295 GCA_900067695.1 Picea abies | reverse complement strand
GTGAAGGGTATCAATACATCATCCATCAACCTCATGAAAGTGGTTGGTTCATTTTCTAAGCCAATGGGAATGACCATCCATTTAAAGAGACCTTCTAAGATTTGAAATTTATCATCCCTATATCATTTGATTCGATGGGAACCTAGTGGTAGCCAAAATTTAAGTCAATATTGCAGAAGAACTTTTCCCCCTTGATTTGGTCAATAATTTCGTCAATTCGGGGAATTGGGTAACGATTCCTTACTGTTATTTTGTTTAATACTCTATAATCAATGCATAGTCACTATGTCATGTCTTTCTTCTGCACCAATAGAATCAGGCTTCCACAAGGGGAGGATTTGGGTTTGATGTGCCCCTTTTGAAGAAGATCTTGGATCTGACACTTGATTTCGTCATTTTCCATCAGTGAGTGAGGATTGACTGGTCCACTAGGCAAAGGTGCACCGAGGGTTATATCAATTGGATGCTTGACTTGGTAGTGCGTCAATACCCCGTTGGGTGAGGAGAAGATGTCTCTATAGTCTTCTACGATCCTGTCCACTTGCTTTTGCTGCAAATAGAGGCTTTCTATAGAGGCCACAGATGTAGCAAAGACCTTGTACTTACTATGAGCATGGATCACAAATAATATGAACTTCTAGGTCTGTGAAATGACCTTACTACATTTCTTAGCAGAGATTAAATAAATAGCGGTAGGCGGCGCTACCTATGGTATCATGTACAATTTTCTACCCAAAGTAATAATAACACTTTGAGGTCTAGAATCATACACACCATAACACTTCCACAAATATGGTTGTCCTAAAACAACATCACAAACTTAAAGGGGAGAAATATCACACAATACCTCATATTGGAAAGGCTTGATGTCATAGGGAAGACGACAGTTTTGGCTAACACAAAGATCTCTTCCTTGGCGAAGCCAGCTGATGGTGTAGGGTTGCAGGTGCAGTGTCATCGGTAGGTCCAACCGCTTGACAACCTCTACTAAGATCAGGTTCTTTTGATTGTCGATATCGACAATGAAATGAAGTGGAGCCCCCTTTAACCACATCTATGAGTGAAAGAGGCATCCCCCTTCCTCTAGTTCGCTTGGCTGGGCTTTGGTGGTAACGACAGTGGCACTGGGTTCAACATCGATAATTCACTTCCCTCCTTGATTAGATTCAGATTCAGAATCTATCTCTGACTCAGAAGCTTTCAGCTCGGCCATAAGTGACTGCTTGGAGCGACATTCTTCGGCATTTTGCCAAGGGATTTTATAGTATTCACACCACTTTCACGTGTCCTTCTTTGAATTCTAATTACCCTTCTTGTGTTGCGGCTTGGATTGGTTGTCCTGAGAGTGATCATCTTTGCTTTGTCCCTTGTTTTGTGGGTTGGGTTCACCTTTGCCCTAGTTCGACTATGAGAAGTTTGCAGATCCAAACTCTCACCTCTTCTACTTAAATTTCTGCTCGATCTTGACAACATATCTATAAGCCACACCTAATGATGCAATGTCCAAAAAATCCATTTCCATTTGATTGTATCTATACAGTCAACGTGTTTGAGCACCATATGTCATTCAGAGTCTTTGATACTCAATTTAGTGCGCAGAGTATGGAAAATATTGGTGAAATATGGTACTGTTTGGTCCCTTTCCTGACGCAACGTGGTCCATCTCGTGTACTGGTCCTCGTAGCTTCCAACATGGTAGTACTGTTCTTTAATGAAATCCCTTAAGGAATCCCATGTGGGGGTGACCACAAATATTGCAGATTCCTTTGTGGCCCTTTGATCAGAGTACATATCCCACCAGTCCTTAACATGGGGGACGACCTTGAGGAGTGCAAAAGTAATCTTTTCCCTATTGAAAAAATTGTGGAACGAAAAATACCCTTCGAGCAGATTCATCCATTTATCTACGATATCCACATCTATCAATCCTTCAAATGATTGAATATCAAAATTTACTTGTACCTTGAATGGGGTTGCAGGCTGCTTGATGAAGATGCGTCTCCTGTGGGCAGCGGCCGAAGGATCTGTGCAAATTTGTCCGTCATTTCATTCATTTGTCGTGCAGGGGATTTCTTGAGCAACAATTTAAAAGGATCTCATGCTCCATCATCTTCCTTCTCGTCCCCCATGAGTTGTGGTCAGGCTCGGCGTGATCGATCTTGCAAAGGCTCGACTGCTTTGAATCCCAACTTCTTGTACCCAGATCTTGTCAGGGACATGCACAAAGAAATCGATGGGAACCTAGTGGTAGCCAAAATTTAAGTCAATATTGCAGAAGAACTTTTCCCCCTTGATTTGGTCAATAATTTCGTCAATTCGGGGAATTGGGTAACGATTCCTTACTGTTATTTTGTTTAATACTCTATAATCAATGCATAGTCACTATGTCATGTCTTTCTTCTGCACCAATAGAATCAGGCTTCCACAAGGGGAGGATTTGGGTTTGATGTGCCCCTTTTGAAGAAGATCTAGGATCTTATGCTTGATTTTGTCATTTTCCATTAGCGAGCGATGATAGAATGGTCCATTAGGCATAGGTACATTGGGGGTTAGATCAATAGGATGGTTGACTTGGCAGTGCATCGGTACCCTGGTGGGTGAGGAGAAGATGTCTCTATACTCTTCCATGATCCCATCCACTTGATTCTACTGCAAAGAGAGGCTCTATGTAGAGGCCACAGATGTTTCGATGACCTTATTCTAAATGTGAGCACACATCACAAATATTATGAACTTCTCGGTCTGTAAAATGACCTTATTTCATTGCTTAACAAAGATTAAAGAAATAGCAGTAGGTGGCGCTACGTCTGGTATCCTGTATAATTGTCTACCCAAAGTAGTAATAAGACTACGGGGTCTAGACTCATACACATCATGTCACTTCCAAAAATATGGTTGTCCTAAAATAACATCAAAAACTTCAAGGGGATAAATATCACATAATACCTCATCTTTGAAGGGATTGATTTCGTAGGGTAGATGACACTATTGGATGACGCAAATATCTCTTCCTTCACTAAGCCAGTTGATGGTGTAGGGTTGCAGGTGCATTGTCATCGGTAGGTCCATCCACTTGACGACTTCTGTTGATATCAGTTTCTTCTGAAGGCCGCTATCAACAATGAAATGAAGTGGAGCCCCTTTTAAGCACATATGTGAGTGAAAGAGGCATTCCCCTTCCTCTAGTTCTTCTTCTTCGCTTGGTTGGAATTTTGTGGTAGTGATAGTGGCACTGGGTTTGGCATCAACAATCCAGCTCTATCCTTTTGGAATTGATTCAGAATTAGAATTTTCCTATGACTCAGAAGCTTTTAGCTCAGCCACCAGTGACTTCTTGGAGTAACATTCTTTCGTGTTGTGCCAAGGGATTTTATAGTATTCACACCACTTTCGTGTGTCCTTCTTCGACTTTTCATTACCCTTCTTGTGTTTTGTCTTGGATTTGGTTATCCTGAGAGTGGCCATATTTTCCATGTCCCTTGTTTTGTGGGTTGGGGACACCTTTTCCCTGCTTCGGTTATGAGGAGTTTGCAGATTCAAACTCTCACCTCTTCTGCTTAATTTTTTGCTCGATCTTGACAACATATCTATAAGCCACACCTAATGATGTGATGCCTAGAAAAAACATTTTTTTCAATGTATCTATGAAAAAAACATCGATATTTGAGAAACAGATGTCATTTAGAGTCTTTGATTCCCAATTTGGTGTGCATGCTATGGAAAATATTTGTGAAATATGGTACTTGCTAGTCCCTTTCTTGATGCAACGTGGTCCATCTTGTGTACTAGTCCTCGTAGCTTCCAACAAGGTAGTATTTTTCTTTAATGGCATCCCTAAAGGAATTCCATCTAGGGGGGACCACGGATATTTCAAATTCCTCTATGGCCCTTTTCTCAAAGTATTCCACCAGTCCTTAACATGGGGGATGAACTTGAGTTGTGAAAAAGTAATATTTTCCCTGTTGAAAAATTTGTGGACCAAAAAATACCCTTCGAGTAGATTCAACCATTTATCTACAACATTTTCATCTATCATTCCTTCAAATAATGTAATATAAAAATTTACTTATACCTTGAAGGAGGTTGCATGGCCGCTTGATGAAGATGTGTCTCCTATGGGTATCCATCGAAGGATCTGTGCAAAGTTGTCCATCATTTTGTTCCGTTGTCATGCAAGGGATCCCTTGAGAAACATTTTAAAAGGATATCCTACTCCATCATATTTATTTTTGTGTCCCATGGGTTGTTATGGGGCTCAACGTGCCCAATATTGCAAAGGTTTGATTGGTTTGAGTCTCAACTACTTGTACCTAGATCTTGTCGGGGACATGCACGAAGAAAAACAAATGAAGAGAAGACCACTTTGATACCACTAATCCAAATTTATGAGAGGAACGAAATGAATAAAATACTTAATACAATAACACATAGATACAAAAAAAAAAACATATATCTAGTGAACAATAAATTCTATTGAATAAATAAAATAGGTTGAAACTATAAAACTGCATAACTGAAAACAACTTGCTCAAATGGTAGCATCTATCTCTAAGAAGAGATGTGGCTTCTATGTGCATTTTTTTGAGAAGAATGATTATAATGAGGCTCCATAGGCATTTTCAAAATTACTCATGAATTCCAAAACCCTAGACATCCAAAAACCTAACCCTAGGAGATGAAACGCCAAAAGTTATGTGGGCCCCGATGGGTATGTTGGTACATCAATTTCCATGGGTTGTAAATTTTGGATACGACATCCATTTTAGGCACATGATAGACCATTGGAAAGGTATTATCTATAACTACACATTATGCCATCAAACTTTGATTCCGTCCACAACTTGACAGTGGCGAGCCAAAAAAATAGTGTTTAGGGCCTCAAAACAACCCTTGAAGTACATAAAGATGTAATAACATGAAAAATTCCAAAATAAACCAGTTGGATTAGGTAGGTGGACACCAATATCCACTTGTAAGTTGTGTATGGCTTCAGACAACCTCTAAAGTGTAGAACCCACAATTACAAAGAATTACAAAATAATGTGTTGAAATAAAAAATGTCAAGAAGAGCCAACTGGAATAGGTGGGTGGCAACCAATATCCACCTAGATCAGTCCTCCCCCTTTAGAAATTAATGGTCTCTATTTTTTTGAGTGCCCACATCAGGTGAGGAAATTTTTGGTGAATTTGGTTACAAGTGAGCCACTTGCCTTGGTGCAAGAGCTACCCTTCCTTAACAACCCAATAAAGTTGGATCCTCTGTTGGCAAGTTCCCTTGACGTGTGTGTCCACTATATGATCTGTGGATGCTTGTTCCATGCAATCAAGGTTGACCTCTATTGGTGTCAACGTTTCTGCGATCTCTGAGGTGTCTAATAATTGAGTAAAATATGGTCAGAGGAGGTCCACATTGAACACTTGGTGCAAGTCAAGGAAGCAAGGAGTGTTGAGCTCAAAAGCATTGTCACCCACAACCTTGGTGATAGTGTAAGGCCCATATTGAAGTGGAAAGAGCTTCCGATGGGGCCCTATAAGGAGTTCTTTCTACAAATGTAACCAAACCTTGTCTCCCATCTAAAACTTGTGCGGTACCCGATGTTTATCATGGAATTGCATGTACTTAGCATTGGATTTCTACAAAATATCACGGACCTATTGGAGGATGTGCTGAATCCACTCAATGAATATGGTGGCTTTACTGACCTTAGACTAAACATGGGAAGAATCTATCTCTGTGGCTGCAAGAGTTAGTACAACATCAATGGGACCCAAGGGTTGGAATCCCAGCCCCACCTGAAAGGGGCTATGGTCGATGGAGCTATGGAGATCCATGTTATAGTTGTGTTGAGAATAGGGAATACTCTCATCACATGTACGTGGATTCTTAGAGTTATACATGCACAAGATGTGCACAATCATTTGATTGACAACCTCTGTTTGGCCATTGATTTGAGGGTGGAAGGTAGTGGGTTTAGTGAGCTTGGAGACCAAAATTAACTAGAGACTCGACCAAAATGTGTTTAGGAACCTGTTGATCCAGATTATTTTTGGAACGAAATGAAAGAAGAGATATTACAATGAAATACTCATGAAAATAGTTGTGTTGAGAATAGGGAATACTCTCATCACATGTACGTGGATTCTTAGAGTTATACATGCACAAGATGTGCACAATCATTTGATTGACAACCTCTGTTTGGCCATTGATTTGAGGGTGGAAGGTAGTGGGTTTAGTGAGCTTGGAGACCAAAATTAACTAGAGACTCGACCAAAATGTGTTTAGGAACCTGTTGATCCAGATTATTTTTGGAACGAAATGAAAGAAGAGATATTACAATGAAATACTCATGAAAATTTCCATAAACATAGAAATACAACAATACTTGATTTCTATTAATGAAATAACTGTAAAGAGACTATAAAAATACAGAGTTCAAGACTCACGAGAATGGTGGTATCTTTGTCTCTTAGAACATATCTGACAGCTATGCTCATTCGCAAGAAGATGATTACAATGACGCTCTAAAGGTCGTTTTATGATAAACATGAATGCCAAAACCCTATACATCCAAAAACCTAACCCTAGGAGATGAAATGCCAAAATTCATGTGGGTCGTGTTTTGGTAAGTTAGTACATTAAATTTATGGGTTCGTATATTTTTCATACGATATCCATTTTAGGCACATGATATCCCATTAGAAATATATTTTGGACAAATATGCATTACACCATCAAAATATAACTCCATTTATAGTTTGAATGCAGCGAGCCAAAAAAACACTATTTTGGGCCCCAAAATGGCCTTGGAAGTACAACAAGATGTGATGACATGAAAACATACAAAATAAACAAGTTGGATTAGGTGGGAGGCCACCAGTATCCACCTTGAAGATGTGTAGGGCTTCAGACAACCCCGAAATTGTATAACCCACAATTACAAAGAAGTACCAAAGAACGTGCTACACTAAAAACTGAAAAGAGGATCGAGTTGGAAGGGGTGGGTGGCCACCAATATCCACCTAGATCAATCCTCCCCCATTAGGAATAAATGGTATCCATTTCATTGAGTGACCAAGGAAGAGGGGAATGCATTTTCTGAATCTGACACTTGGTGAGTTGTGTTCCTTGTTGGAGAAGTTATGCTTCTTGGTTTGTGGAAGACTGTCACAAACCTATTGTTGGAGGGGTTGAATCTGTTCCACCAACCTGTTGTCTCTAGGTTGGATGGGGCATTGTGTAGGAACCATTGTAGGTTAAGAAAAAATATCTTCTGTCTCTTCGAAGAACTATTTTTGTTGGATAGAAGGTGTTGAGGCTGCAGTGGTATTGTGTGCATCTTTTGAATATATTTTGAAGATGATGAATTTTGTAGTATGACAAATTACCTTGAGGTGTTGTTCTAGTGGGCCAGCAGTTGGAACTACCTCTGGTATCCTGTAGAGATGACTTCCTATAATAATAATGACATTACGGGGTATAGACTCATAGACAACATGATGTTTCCACATATATGGGTGGCCTAAAAAACATCACAGAAATCAAGAGGGGAAATATCACACACTACCTCATCCTTGAAGGGATGGATGCCATAGGACAAGAGTCACTATTGGCTGACATGAAGATCTTGTCCCTGGTGAAGACACCTAATGTTGTATGGTTTTGGGTGTAGTATTGTCGACAACCCCAACTGTTTGACTACCTTCACAGAGATGAGGTTCTTCCAATTGTTGTTATCAACAATGAAATGCAATGGTGTCCCCTTCACCCACATCTATGAATGGAAGAGATGCTCCCCCTCTTTAGGATCTATTGTCTCTTCTAGCTTAATTGTTGTGGTCATGATAGTAGTAGTGGGGTCTATGCCGATGATCTGTCTATTTTCAATATTTTCTGGATCGGATTTTGAATCAGGGTTCATCTATGTGTCTTTGACCTAGGCCACCAATGACTATTTCGAGAGACATTCATCGGTGTAGTGACAGGGGATATTGTGGAATTCACACCACTTCCCAGTTTCATTCTTTGTCTTTACTTTAACCTTTTTTTCTTGTGTCTTGGACTGGTTTTCTAGAGTCTATTGGTTAGGTTCGTCTTTACCATTCTTTGGTTGTTGCATATTTGCAGACTCAAATTCCCATTTGTTCTGGTGCCTAAATTTATGCTCAATTTTGACATCATATCGATAGGCAGCTCCCAATGATGATATTCTTAGGAAATCCATTTCGGTTTGGATGTACCTATGTAAAGCCCCATGGTATTTCAAAATGAGATGTTTCTCAAAGTCTTTGATACCTATCTTGGTGCACAAGGTATGTAAATTGTTTGTGAACTCTAGCACTATTTGGATCTTCTCTTGCCGTAGTGTGGTCCATATCATGTATTGTTCTTCATATTTATCAATAGGATAGTACTTTTCTTTGACCACATCCACAAAAAAATCCCAAGTGGGCTCGACCCCAAATATTCTAGATTCCTTTGTGGAACTTTTCTCCCAATAAGTTTCCCACCAATGTTTGACATGGGAGAGAGCCTTGAGGAGTGTGGAGGTGATATTTTCCCTCTCATCATTTTTTTTAACAGATAAATAACCTTCTAATAGATTTAACCATTTTTCTAGGGCATCCGCATCTATCTGACCTTCAAATATGGGAATATCAAAATTAACTTGTACCTTGAGGGGAGAGGTTCCTCCAAAATGGTCTCGTTATTAAGATGTGTCTATTTCTATTGGTAGGCTTTGAAGGACGTGTGCAAAATTATCCAGTATTTCGTCCCTCTATCATGCGAGAGATTTCTCAAGTAACATGTTAATAGAATATTCTTCTCCGCTGTTTTTATTTTCTTCCACCATCGATGTTTTATTGGGTGTTCAAGAGTGATTGTCCTCAAGAGAGACAAACTCAAGACCCAACTAGCTATACTCGGACCTTGTCAGGGACATGTTCTTAAACATGATCAAGAGTAGCCTAGTCCGATACCACTAATCCATATTATTTTTGGAACGAAATGAAAGAAGAGATATTAAAATGAAATACTCATGAAAATTACAAGAAACAGAGAAATACAACAATATTTGATTTCTATTAATGAAAAAATTGTAAAAAGACTGTAAAAATACAGAGTGCGAGACTTGCAAGAATGGTGGCAACTTTATCTCTGAGAAGAGATGTGATGACTATGCTCATCTGCAAGAAGATGATTAAAATGAGGCTCTAAAGGCATTTTTATGATAAACATGAATGCCAAAACCCTAGACATCGAAAAACCTTACCCTAGGAGATGAAATGCAAAAAGTCACATGGGCCCCGTTTGGGTAAGTTAGTACGTTAACTTCCCAGGGTCGTAAATTTTTCTAACGATCTTTGTTTTAGGCACGTGATAGTCTGTTGGAAATGTATTTTCGAGAACTACACATTACACCATCAAAATCTGACTCCATCTACAGTTTGACTATGGCGAGCCAAAAAGACACTGCTTAGGGCCCCAAAATGGCCCTAAAAGTACAACAAGATGTGCTGACATGAAATAGGGCCCCAAAATGGCCCTAAAAGTACAACAAGATGTGCTGACATGAAAGCATAGAAAATAAGCTACTTGGATTAGGTGGGAGGCCATCAGTATCCACGTGGAATATGTGTAGCGATTCAGACAACCCCAGAAGTGTAGAACCCACTATTACAAAGAAGTACAAAAGAACGTGCCACACTAAAATGTGAAAAGAGGAGTCAGTTGGAACAGGTGGGTGGCCACCAATATCCACCTCGGTCTCCTACTATCCCAATCAAATATGATGGTCTGTGGTATCCAAAAATGGAACCATAGTCATTCGAAGAAGAGCTTAGAAGTATTTGTCATTATGATGCTCTTATTTCAGGATGTGAGAATGGTCATCTTTGAAAACCGATCAACCATCACAAATACGTAATAATTGCCTTGCTCGCTGGACTGAAGGCCAAACATGTAATCCATCAATATGGATTCCCAATGCCTCTCGTTAATAGGAAGAGGGTTCTATAATCCTTGCTTCTTGATGGTTGGATTGGCAATGACACATACAGTGAAAGATATGATATACTTGTTGATGTCCTATCGATGTTTTGGCCAATAATGTTTTCTTGTAGAACAACCACGGTTTTCTCCATGCCAAAATGTATTTCCATTCGACTGTAATGAGCCTCCCAAATAATATTTGAAAGCTCACTTTCAGGAACATAGAGATGGCCCAGATGGCATAATAGTCCATATTGAATGTGAAAATCAGTGACATTTGTGCATGTACCCAAGAGATGATAGG
>CBVK0103615702.1:0-13247 GCA_900067695.1 Picea abies | reverse complement strand
TCTGGAAACCTTTTCATCATCGCTCTCCCGATGACCTGCCCTGATGTTTATCTTGTAGAACTCCTCAGTGTACTCTTTCACTGACATCAGCTTCTGTCTCAAGTTATGCATACTTCGAAATAGAGTGATTTGATATTCCTTGGGAATGAAGTTGGCCTTCATCTTTGCAACCATTCTGCCCCAATTTTTTATTTTTTGCTTTCCTTTGCAGTTTCTGTTAGCTTGTAGTTCATCTCACCATAATGTTGCATGTCCTCTAAGCCTTGTGACAGCATGTTTGACATTTTTGTTTTCATCGACATCTTCATAATAAAAATACTTATCCAGAGCTCTAATACAGTCTAGAAGCTCTTCAACATCCAGGTTTCCTTCATATACTGGAATGTCCATCTTTTCTCTAGCACCTATCCTTGCAACAACCCTGAATAGGCGTTCATCTGTTGCATCTTCGACTGCAACGGTCTCTTCATGTCCAGCCTCATTTTCACTTTCAGCCTCGCTGACATCTCTAGCACTGACTGTGTGCCTCTGCGCTATCTCCATGGAATCAAGCCTAACACGTAGTTTGTGCATCTCCCTTTCCACTGCTGGATCAGGCATTGGTCTCTCTCTCCTTCTCGGCAGCATGGCTAAGAATATCCTTCTCTGCTATACAAAGAAAATAACTCTCTCTGCACTCTTGATATCACAATTGATGTGTACCAGAGTACTCTTCTTCTCCCTCTCACTTCCTCTACCTGAAATATACAAACAGAGTCAAGCTCTAATACCATAACTGACGTAGACCCCCGAACCCTCGGGTCGAGGTCCACTATAGGATCACTCTATATCTTCCCTTTGAGTCTCTATTGACTCTTCGATTCCTCCTCAGGGAATCAAACACACATACAATGGTTTCTTTCCATAGGTCCTTATGAATTGAGCCACGTGATCGAACACTGGGCAAGAATTCAAATCTCCTAACCAACCAATGTGGTCACTCTTTTCTCGATTTCGGAGTTTTAGGTTTCGCGATTTTGTGATCCGTGATGTCTAGGTTCCTGTCCCTTCAACCTCCGAAAGTTGAATTGCCGAACTCCGATGCACTCAACGAAGGTTGACTTTTCAATGGGCTTCTCACTTCATCAAGAATTCGAACTTCGCGATTTCATGAATCCAGATGCAAGGCTCTCTGTCCTTTGACCTCCGAACCCCAAAACAGTCCACAAGGTTTGGCTCCGCCAATTGACAAAGACACGCCACCTGTCGTCCTTGTGGTTCCCTAACTTTCACATAGACTCCTACCACTTGTCACTCTTTTGGGTTTCCAGGACTCTCATTCACAAAGTGTTGTTTTCTCCAATTCCCAACACCCGAAGTGCTGAAATCCCAAAACTCAAATCAAATCCTTACCGCAACTCATGACTTCATGACTTTTGTTTCACTGTTCTCAACTTCTTGTTGCTAGGATCCCCGAAATGCCGAAATGATCCAACGGCTTATGCAACGCACGATCAATGTTCCATGTTGATTCTAGATCCTAGAGGGGTAAGCTCACCTACCTCTAACCACCCTGTAACTTCCCTGGATCCTAAGATCCCCATGATTTCATGAATTCCTTCCAGAGAATTCCGACCATTCATTGTTCCTTGATAACTCCTACCAAGATAACTAAAGTTCTTCCACTGAACCCTAACTTCCTGCAATGCAACTTCACGTCGCCTCCCTCTAGAGTATTTTTCAAAGGCACTAACCCTCTTGAGCTTTCTTTGTAAACTTGAATCTTCAAAAAGACTCGTGCACACACTCCTTGCGGAAATCCTTCAAATACCTCTGTGTATTTGATTCCTTTGACTCTGTGCACTTTCGTTGCAACAATAGTCCTTCAACTCTTCCCTTTGTTGATAATTTTTGAACATTCAACTAGCCTGCGCACACCTTGCATGGCTTCTGTGCTTCACCCGCACTTCTGCTGGAATGAGAACAACTGTATCCTTCCTGAGCTTTCAGAGATGAAATCTGAACTTCTGTCAATGCACTCCTTGTGGATGCTTCATTGCACTCCTTGCAGGAACTCACTCAGGTTGAGAAATAATTGAAACTCATTCTCTCAGACTTCAAACATAAATCATGAAATCATACATACATAGAATAATAACAAATGCACAACAGAAAGAGTAAAAAAACCATGAGCATAGCATTCAACATGTGTACACAGAAAGCATCATAACACCATGAGTCTGAATCAAGATTCATGTATTAATTCATAACTTTTGTACATGGGTTCTTCTCTACACAGCTCTCTGCTCTCCTCTCTACTTGCCATAGTTGATACAATTGATAATGTTACAATGATACAAGATGAGGGTGTCTATAGTCGGTTTTCCCTCCTACTTCCTAAACTATCTAATCTACCATTCAATTCTACCTAATGTCATAAATAGACTTAAATTTGTTTTACTAAAATAGATGAGAGCAGATCGCTCATGAACTGTTTACAATAGCAAGAGTGCCTCTTCTTAACTATTACAATTAATATCTGTGCATTGGAACTTTCAAAAGCACTTTCAACATGTGAAAAATGCGTGTTGCGCTTGTTCCAGTTGTCTTCCACCTCCACGCTTGCTTGCCACTTACAATGCTCCTGCATCAAGGTTGCATGGAATCTTGATGAAGATTTGTCTCTTGTGGGAAGGCACCGAAGGATCCGTGCAAAGTTTTCCATCATTTCATTCCTTTGTTGCACAAGGTCTTCCTCTAGCAACATTTTAAAAGGATCTCTTGCTCCACAATATTTCTTTTTATCCCCCATGGGTTGTTGTCAAGATTAGCCTGACCGATCTTACAAAGGCTCGACTGGTTTGAGTCTTAGCTTCTTGTACCTAGATCTTGTCAGGGACATGCGTGAAGAAAAATAAATTAAGAGCAGACCACTATGACACTAGTGATATGGATTTATGAGTAGAACAAAATGAATAACAAACTAAATACAGTAACATAGAGATACAGAGAACAACAACACATATACAGTGAAAAATAACTTCTATTGAATAAATAAAATAGGTTGAAACTGTAAAATTGCATAACTGAAAACAACTTCCTTGAATGGTGGTAGCTATCTTTGAGAAGATATGTGGCTACTACATGCATCCCTCTGAGCATAATGATTACAATGAGGCTCCAAATTCCTTTTTAACATTACTCATGAATTCCAAAACCCTAGACATCCAAAAACCTAACCCTTGGAGATGAAACACCAAAATTTATGTGGGCCCCGGTGGGTAAGTTGGTACCTCAACTTTCCATGGTCGTAAGTTTTGCATACGACCTTCGTTTTAGGAACGTGATAGCCTGTTGGAAATCTCTTTTCGAGAAATATGCATTATGTCTTCAAACTCTGACTCCATTTATAGTTTGCCTCTAGAAAGCCAAAAAAGCAATGTTTAGGGCCCCAAAACGACCCTCGAAGTAGATAAAGATCTACTAACATGAAAAATTCCAAAATAAACTAGTTGGATTAGGTGGGAAGCCACCAATATCCACCTGGAAGTTGTGTAGGGCTTCAAAAAACCCCATAAGTGTAGAACACACAATTATAAATAATTATAGAAGAACATGCTAAACTAAAAAATATTAAGAGAAGACAGTGTGAATAGGTAGGTGGCCACCAATATCCACCTAGATCAAGACAGGAATCTAATTTTTGAAGAAAAAAATAAGTCATGTTCTTTAAGGAATAATCATACAAAGAAAGAATAAAATTAAATATATTAAAATGATATCAGGACTCAGAAGTAGGGTAAAAGGATGAAGGCCATTCAAATTATGGATGAACATCGACCTAACACATGATATCCATGGTATTGAGTCAAGAAAAATATTATTTTTGTGTATCATTGTGTTATCATATTCCAATTTTTGAATTTGTTTCCCTTGGCTTGAATAGTTGATGGCTCACCTTGTCACACTCACTAAATTCCATGAGATATATGGCTTGATACTCACCATGTTGTTCGGTTCATTCCATATGATGATAATAGTTGCTGGAAAGGTCCTCATACATAAGGTTTCCCTCCTCGTTGATTGCTCATCTACTCGTTAAATGTGAAAAATATTCAATAGAAACCAACAAAACATCAACTCGACGCCTACGGGCCACTATGGTGGAGCCTTCAAAAAACTCTAGTGAGTGAATCCATGAGCCCTTTGGTAGTCAAGAATTTAGATGTAGAGAGTAGGTTTCAAATTCCACATACCAACAAAGAAGTACGGCACATGGTCGAGATTACAACTTCCACAATGAGATGCCATAGCTAGATAGGTGACATGAAAAAATAAAAGATAAAATGGCCTAGATATGAGGATAAATAAAACCTCAAAGTATAAGTTTTTTAAAATTTAGGCTAATCTATTTAAATGTTACTCAAAAATTTGTAAGTTTTTGAAAACCTTATGGTTAAAATAGGTAAAAGACGTTGATTTGAGTACAAAGCCTATGGAAAAATGACATGGTGTTTACAATATTCCTTGCTACCTTCATGTATGGACAAAATAATGAAAATATTTAAAAATAATGTTTTTTTTTTCATAGTGGGCCTAATTATTAAGAAAATGTGTTTCCTATTAATAGGTTACAAGTTCAAATCCAGAGGGTGGTTAGGGTATATAAACCTTCATAGACTTTAACAGTCAAACTGCTACATGGATGGGGTCCCCCACAAAGAAGGGGGTCTCATACACCAATTTGGTGTCTGACATGACTTTAAAATTAGATGATGATGATGATGATTAGCTTGAAAATATCCATGAACTGAAAATCACATGATGGTGATGATGATGATGACGATGATGATTATTATTATTATTAACATGAAAATATCATATTAATCATTAAAATGATTTAAAAAAAATCCAAACTTCGTTTTTTTAATGGATCACATTATTTTAAAATCTCCCAAAAACAATTATTATTAACATGAAAATATCATATTGATCATTAAAATGATTAAAAATATAATCTGAACTTCATTTTTTTTCAAGGGGCACATCGTTTTAAATCCTCCCAAAAACAACTTTCCTAAATGCATGGTGTCATGACTAAAACTAATAGTAACCTCAAAATTAGATGATGGTGACCACAATAATGATTATTATTAACTTGAAAATATCATATTAATCAAAATGATTAAAAAAAAATCCAAAGTTCATTTTTTTTTATGGGACTCATTATTTTACAAATTCCCCAAAACAATTATTATTAAGATTAAAATATCATATTGATCATTAAAATGATTAAAAAAAAATCCAAACTTCCTTTTTTTTAAATGAGACATATTATTTTAAAACCTCCCAAAAACAACTTTCCTAAACTCCATCATGCAATGACTAAAACTAATAGTTTAACAAAATCAATAAAATTGTTTGAACCATCCCAAAATAATTTTCATAATAAATCATTGGGCACATTATTCTAAAACCTCCCAAAAAAACTTTGCTAAACTCCATCATGCCATAACTAAAAATAATAGTTTAACAAAATCAATAAAATTGTTTGAACCATGCCAAAATTATTTTGATAAATCATTGGTTCTCGTTGACCTTGATTATGGGGATAAATTTGGTATGGATATACTTTCCTAAACTCCATCAATCTAGGACTACAACTAATAGTTTAACAAAATCAATAAAATTGTTTGAACAATCCAAAAATAATTTTGATAAATAATTGGTTTTCGTTCACCTTTATTATGGGGATAAATTTGGTAGGGATATTGGGATAACAATCTTAACATTATGACAATATGTTTGAATAGATATTTGACTCCAAAATATCTTAATTTATAACCACAACAATCAAACCAACCCATGAAAATTTTGTAACCAAACCTTACACTTTATCCCCCCAAAAAATAAGAAAACAAAACTTCCAAAGTGACTTCTTAAGACACCTCATACCCAAAATCTTCGGGCTCAATGGTTGCGCACGAATGTTGTCGGCTTGAAAGCTAGGTCCCCCATTTTTAATTGAAGCCCATTAACTTGAAAGTAAAGAAATAATTGTCATAAATAATGTACTAGAGAAGATTTTTTGTCTCTATGCTAGCCACCAAGACTTCTACTCAAAAAATTGTTAAAGCCAAGGTTAAAGAACAAATGAATTGACACTTCAAAAATGAGGTCGATGGAATATTGAAAACTGTTGTTGAAACAAGCCCATAACACATGCATGTCTCACACCAGACTAGAAAAATCTAACAACTAATAACTTTTCAACCAAAGGTTGGTTATAGGCATCGGGCCCATTGTTTGAAAGTTGTCGATGAGCAGAAGATAAGAATACTAAGTATGGATATAATTTTGGCCAAAAATCAGGTTGGCACTGTGCGAAATTACATGAATAAATTTCTACAAAATTTTTATTTATTGCACTTTCAGAATAAATTTCATATATCATGGAAAAAATTGTAATTTCATCTAACCTTTTCCTCATGTTCCTTAATTTACATCAGTTGTAATTGTCCTTATCAAATGTGATTATCTAATCACAGATCAAACATAATGATTATGAATCGCATATTTAATAGAACTGACTATTGTTCACATCATCCACAAGTCCTCTAGTGCACACGATAGAAATAAAATGTTCCTTATGACACTACATTAACTTTGCACAGATATAGCATTGCACACATGTAGAGAATTTGCATTAGAAACAATTTGAAGGACAAGTTCATAATTTGTGGTCTTAATTATGATTTATATGTACAATAAATGTGGCATTACTCATCTCGCGCAGAAGAAAATACATTCCTGAACAAGCAATTAATAAATATTAAATGCAATACAACCCCAACTTCCTACACCCACAATCGATTTCATGATCCAACTGCACCGGCCTATCATCCCCCAACTACATTGTTCATGTATTTGCAATGTTGCCCCACATACCAACATCTGATATATGCACCTATTGTTCTCCCACATAAATGCACTACTCATACCACAACATATTTTATGCAATAAATATTAAGCATATATGTTAATGCACATCACTGCCACTTTTGAAATAAGAAGTGAAATATGAAAGACAATCATATCATAGGAATTTTCTTTTTCTTTTTTTTTATATAAAAAAGCGTATTATGGACAATTTACTATGTTACACTTTGCAAAAAAAAAGGAAATTTAAAGTCAATGCAGAAACTAATATCGATTCAACGCAAAATCAAATGCTATAATCCCTCCGGTGGGGACTAATAAGACTATTGTATATATGCATGTTTAGTGTTTTGATTTTATTATGATTATAAAGTTTCCTCTGTTATTTGTTTTCTCGATGAATGTTTATTTTTCAATTTATGTGTTCAAGTTGATAATTTTTATAATTAATAAGAGTATATCTTTTTAAGAAACTTGATATTTTTCTAATTAATAATAAAACCATCACTTGTGAAAAAATATCAATGTTTTGAAAAG
Source organism: Picea abies (assembly GCA_900067695.1). Classification (NCBI taxonomy): domain Eukaryota; kingdom Viridiplantae; phylum Streptophyta; class Pinopsida; order Pinales; family Pinaceae; genus Picea; species Picea abies. The sequence continues at coordinate 5,792 of CBVK0103615702.1, read as the reverse complement.
AGATTTTCAAATTTGAATATTCAGATCTAAACTTTAAATTGAAACTGTAGCTCTAGTTGTTCCATATTCAACCAAGTTGCTTTCTTGTGAAGTTTACTAGAGTAAAATTGTGTACTTAGCAATGAAATCCAAGGTGGTCAAGGGAAGTGATGGTTCTCACTATTAGAGATGACATGCTTGGTTGATCATTGTATCCAAAATATTCTCTTATTCCCATTGTAATGCATTTGTATTGATGTTCAATGAAGCTCTCAACCCTGTAATAGTGAAGACCGAAAGGATAGAATCAATTCAATCTCTATTTAGTGGAAATAATATGTATAGTGTTGGGCACAAGCCTAACATGGAGAAAAGGTCTATTTTTGGGAGATAAGGCCAATTTTGGAGAAGAACAACTGGAAGGAAAAGACAAATGTGCAAGGAAAAGCCGCATGCAAAGGAGGGAAGCATTCAAGGCGTGCATGCAAGAAACCCTAACCACATTAGGGTTAGGGTTTTTGTAAGAGGTTATAACGACTGATAAGATGGAAATTAATATTAATAAGTACCTTGAAGGTCTAGGTAAGGGGTTAGATAATGTTGGAGGATGTTAGAGAATATTGTTTTTCTTGGCTAGGAGAAGGATTGTAAGATATGATACCTTTTTGTAAGCTGATGAGCTATAGGAGCCTGGTGTGATCTAGTCTACCTCACATAGGTTTTGGAACATGTTTTTTGAATGTATAGTCAGAATCGTAGTGCGTGCAACATCGTATCTTGAAAAAATCTAAATAAAAGATCATGAGAAGATAGATCTTTGTGGACGTAGACTAAGAGGGGGTGAACCATGGTAAAACATGTGTTATGTGTGGTGTTTATTGCATATTTTATTTCTGTCAGTAGTTACACTATGAATGGATGAATTAATTCTTTTGTTAGATATGTTAGAATTCATACATAGGAGTAATAGATGAACAAATATTAGAATAATAAAAGGAACAACCAGATCGAGGCCTTAGAGGATGAGTTGCAATCTCATATCCCTACTCTTTCCTAGACTGCAAGCATCTGAGAATTGCAGTCACCCATAGAACTATCTTGGGTGAGGTTGCACAGTACATTTTGTGTGTTGTTTTTCCTTCTGGTTTATTAGGAGGGTCGATGGTTTTAGAGGGTTTTGTTGGAACCCTATTAGATCTAAACCTGGGTCATCCTAGAAGTAGATAAAAAGAGTTATAACAATAAATGGTTTTGTTGTCGGCTGGAACTGCATGGGATTGGGTGAGAGGGATCCATGAAAGAATCATGAAAAGAATGAAGGTATAAAAAGGAATGTTCAGACCGTGGAACTCAATGAAGGTGGAAATCGAAATATGGTTTAAAACAAAGGAGCTTGAATTTTCATAGAAAGATAACATAAACCCTAAGTTAACACCATGCAAATATCTGGACAAGTACGTGTTTAGCGACCTGCATGAAGTATTTTTTCTGTTATTTCTCGCATGTGTTGTAGGAGTGACTATTGAGGTTGAAATACAACCACCCTACAAATATAATCATATATATCGAGTGGAATCATGTGTAGATCGCGTAGTTACAACTAGTCAACAACAAATTCATGCGTGCAATAGATTTCTAGTTAGACAGTATTGTTGCAGGGTTTATTACAAAATTTATAGTAGATACCGCAAAGTATTACAATGTAGTAGAGAAAGAGTTTCTGAAGGGACCCAGAGGTAGGTATATCATATCGTTGTATACTTCAATAAATATCTTACTTTATAACAAAGGTGTAATGACTATGGCATCAGACAATTAAAAATTCCCTACATGCATGGGGTAAGGGGGAAAGTACTGAAAAGAGCTGGAAGAATGGAGGAAGAGATGGATAAGGAAAAGAAGGAGGAGTCTATGGACCCAATCAAGATGGATTAATATCAAATAAATAATATAATGGAAACAACCAAAAATATGCACAACGGAGTACCCTACCAATATAAGATGAACAATAAGAAGAGATCCATAGTATATAGAGAGGGCTTGGCAAGTGATTAAGAAGAGGTAGAATATCTCTGGGCTATCGAGCATATTGAGGAATTCTTGTGAGGAGAATATGAAAGGAAGACAAGAGGTCCAAGGGCATGAACAAAAGGAAAAACTCATATCCATGTCAGTGTTAGTGTGGAACCCATAACCCCATGTGTGACTAATACACTAGAAAGAACACCATCATTTAGAAAACCAAATTTTAGTGGAAGAAACACACAAGTAAGTACATCTAAACAACAAGCAAGAACTGGAGGAGCCAGTTCAGGAAGTAGTATTCAAGTATCTACACCACGTAGAGGTATTATTTCATCATAGTTCAACATGGTAGGACATGATCCCACCATCAAGTTACCAAAATTTAGGGGAGAAGCATCAAAAGATCCAAAAAAGAACTTATTCATCTATGAGAATATCTAGGAAGAAAACCAGATTATAGATGAGGATACAAAACTTGCACAGTTATATATCATGCTAAGAGACCACGCACTGCATTGATACATTAGTTTAGTTGCAAACAATCCACCAGGAATAACATAGACTATTGCAGATGTGAATAAGTTGTTGATAAATGAATTTCAGAATCCTAGCTTAGAAGATTAGTACATGAATGAGATGATTGAAATCACACAGAAACTAGGTGATTCTATTTGGGATATTTATTAGAGGTTCAAATGGTTCAAGGGTAAATTGAAGTATGTCATGATTGACATGCAACACACACATCTCTTTGTGAATTCACTACTACCACATCTGAAATACCCTTTGAGGTAGCAGAAGTTTCAAACTCAGGCAGAGGCTCTATAGGAAGCCTTACAACTAGAACAAAAATAGTATCAGAAGACAGATCCAGTGATAGAGGAACTGAAGGAGGATCTAAATAACCTCACATTTCAACTGAACCAGAATAAGGGTAAGGAGAAAAGAGATGTTATTTGGTGTACCATATGCAGGACAAAAGGACACCACAATAATGAGTGCCCAAATTTCGCATAGTATATGGAAACAATGCTACCAAACCCATTGCCAACAGGAGGACCATGGTGCAAAATATGTAAAACACATGGCCATGATCCATATCATTGTCCAATGATGCAGAAGTACCAGACAATACCTAAGAATTCATACTGCATTTTTTGGAAATTAGTGGCTCATGATGACAAAGATTGTAGGACAATTGACCTGATGAGGGAAAGAGCTTTGGATATGTATAATATCCAGGCATAAATGATGCAGGGAAAACTACACCACCATTCAACCAAGTACCACCTCCATATAATAATGCGCAACAACAGTACAACATTGTGCAACCTCAATATAACAACGTGCAACCACAGTATAACCCTGAGTAGTATAATTAGGCTCATCAGTACAATGCACCATGAGGAGATCGAGGTGGATATATAGGTGGAGGACAAGGTAGAGGAGGATTTGGAAGAGGCATAAGTCCATTAGTGTGCCACAACTTCCAACAACCATGAGATTATGAAAGGGAATGTCCACTTCCACCTGTGACATGTATGTATTGTCGTGCAACAGACCATGATACAGAGGAATGCCCAACACTTTTTGGGAAGATTCAAGAAAAAAGGAACCAGAACAAACAAAATGTTTAGTGTATTTATGCAAAAGCCATAGATGATGGGAGGAACATGAACATAGTCACACACGAAGGAGATAAGACAAGAGATTATGCAGTAAGACCAAATCTAGTGCAACACCAATGGGTGAAGAAGAATACTGAACCACATAAGAAGTTTGATGCGTGGAACAAAAAGGAGACATTCAAGGAGGCCGAAAAAGATTTCTTTAAACAAGATTTTGTGTCTACATCAACTACACAACATACTCAAAATGTACCAATGTACAAGATTCCTTTATCAATAGATCACGCCACCGAAGCACCCTCTTTAGTACAAGTAAGTACCATAAATAATTTTTTCAATCCTTTCTGAAACTACTGAATCATACATCATCTGTTAAAGCTTTGAAAAATATGTTTGAAATATGTAACATAGAGGAGTAGGGGAAGTTAGAGAAAAAGACAGTCAATCACCTCCATTCAAGAAGAAGGACAAGTAGGGAATTCAGATTGAATGCTAACATTTAGGATTTCAATATGGAAGACATTATATTGGACTTAGGCTCAAAGGTCAACGTTTTACCTAAGAATACATGGTAATGTATGTGAGAGCCCACATTAGGCTACTCACATGTCCAGCTAAAACTATAAAACCAACATAGAGTTCTACCAATTGGAAGTCTAAAAGGAGTGATAGTAGATCTGGATGGAGTGTGCACTAAGGTAGACTTTGAGGTGATAGAAATAGTGGAGGGCACAACACCTTATCCAACATTTCTTGGACTGGATTGAGAATTTGATAAACAGGACATAATTAACTTGAAGACAAGGAATATGAAACTTGAATAAGGATATTATAGTGTCATTGTGCCACTAGATCCATCAGAAGGATAAAGGTTTGTTGAGACAACTTTCTTAGATCTGGAGGAAATCAACCAATTATACAGAACCACTGCGTGACAAGAAGATTGTGTTAACCCAAATGTAGATGGGGTACTTAGATAGAGGAGCATCGCATCATGTGCATATGATTGAGATACATGTTTGGAGAATTGGCAACATATATTACATGAAGTGTCTACAAGAAGGTGCACAAGAATAGACCGCACAGTAAGATGGGTGGGTACTGAGATAAGAGAACCTCCCAGTTTTCATGGCATAAATGAATTAGAATAATTACTAACAAGATACGAAGATGAAGTTTTAGAGAACAAGAGGATCTTATCCTTGGACATTTCACTCAAGGAAACACATGCAAGATGGTGGGGTGCACACAAAGAAACAATTAAGGACTGGTACCAATGTAAGGGACTACTGTGCATTAGATTTGATGAGAGCAGGGGAGAAATAATATGCAAAGATATGATGGACAGGGGACACTAGAAAAACATTTGGAGAAATGCATAACACTATTGAGGATGACACCACCATAGGAATGGCCTCATCACTTCATCCACACATTGGAAGGAATTCCAGAAAACTGGAATGGCCTCATCACTTCATCCACACATTGGAAGGAATTCCAGAAAACTAGTATGTAGACTAGGAACTGTGTAAAGGCACTGAAGAATGGACATCATTACAACAGAATTTTATAGCAACCTTCTCATTTGAACATGAGAACCCCAACATGGATTCAACACTTAAACATATAAGAGGTGTGATATTTATTGATGAACCATAGGTTGAACTCATGACAGAATAACAACAACAGAACAGGTAGACAGTCAAAGAACTATTGTCATTCTATCATGTGGAAGAATACACATCAGATGAAGATGACCCGTGCAATATTCATATTACATAAATTGAAGGAGCAAGAGAGGTGGAAGGTCTAGGTTTTGAATCAGAAGTATTTGGTGCACCTATCAAATTAAATAAAGTCAACATTGGCACAACTGAGAATCCTAAAATGGCAAGTATTGGAGACTATTGAGATGAACAAATAGTGGAAAGGATAACAGAGTTATTGCGCAAATACAGTGACCTATTCCCAACAAATTTTACAGAGATGAAAGGTATAGTAATAGAGATAGGAGAGATGAAGATACCTCTCAAACCTAAGGCTAGATGTATCAAATAGAGACCTTATAGACTAAATCCAATATATAAGAAAAAAGTGAAAGACTAAATTGACAGAATGTTGGAAGTTGGTATCATAGAACCAATGGAGGAATATGAATGG
>CBVK0103615663.1:0-19581 GCA_900067695.1 Picea abies | reverse complement strand
GAAATGCTTCACTTGCATCTTTTCTGTCAGTCTCCTCATTATGTTGGCAGAGGCATTTTTCTCTCTAGTTCCCCAGCTCTGAAATGGATAACATACACAAGTCGTCTCATTTGTTTCTAGTGGTGCTACCTTTTCCTTTCTCAATACATTTGATACATCTACTCACAAATTGCACCACCAGCCTGAAGGGCTCTGTTAAATTATTAGCCTCAAAAATATATAATTTCTTTTCTAATTGAGGCAATATTTCTTCCATTCAACTATCTTCTGAAACTATAGCCTGTAATTGCACATTAGTCTTCACTAGCCATCTATTTATCTAAATAATATCAACCTGTTTTATCTATGAGATTTCGGCCTGAGCCTCTTCCATATTTATCTTAATATCAAGTTGATGTTTTGTTATGTTAATCTATCCCAGTACTCCAGAGATATATTATTTATCAAGGCCTAATGATTCTTTGTTGAGTAAGTGGAAATCCTCTTTACAAAAATCCTTAACTTCTTTAGCCATTTTCCTGCTTTCAACTATGTTAGATTCCCAAGCTTTTAGTATTATATCACCTCTGGTCTATTCTGAAATAGACAACCTGGAATTCATAGCTACTCCTTCTTTTGTTGATGACACAAATGCTTCATGGAAGGTAGTCCGGGAAAAAATAGCTTCTCTCTCTCTTAAACAAATGTTATTTAATGCTTTATCTATCACCTGAAAATGATCTTGGACAGTTTCAAACTTAGTGAGAAGGCTTTGTTGTGCTTCTTCCAGTTCCTTTCGCACTTCCAAAGCTGGATATTGGAACACTTTTATATCTACAATCATGTTTTCGGTAGAGCTTACCTTGGCTTGCAGTTTCCTTACCAACTCATCCTATTGGGTGGCCCGCCCCTGGATCGCTTGTATATTCGTGTGCATCTCCTCGAGGCTATATTTGAGATATTGGATTTCTGGTTTGTCGTTGGATCTAATCTGATCAAAGTCCTCGTTGACCTCATTTTGAACATTCTTTTCTATAGTCTTCATTTGATTCTACAATTGGCTTATTTCTAGATCTTTCTGCTTCATTCGTTCTTTTAATTTTCCGACTGAAAATTGGTTAGCCATTGCAAAATCCCCTAGTGAGCCTACTACTTCTTCAACAAAGTATACCTCCTCCAAGGCTTCTCCATCAATTAGAATCCTGTGTCTTTTGACAGCTAAACCTTCCTTTAGATGCATTTCTCTCTTCACCACAACATTCCTTTTCTTACTAAAAAATAAATTGGAAGGAGGCAATTATTCAACTAAAATAGGTGTGAGGTCCTCTATGAATATTACCTCTGCATTTGGACTCCCTCTGGTGAATTGTAATGCTATGATGAACTAGATGGTGGATGATTGTTTCCCAACCGTATTTGTAGTTGATTTATCTGGTGAAATCAGTGGTCCTTCTTCTCCCTCCTTTGTCAGTGTCTTTGCTTGATCTTTGTCTTGGTCACTTGATACATTTGTCGATGGGATATATTTTTTCTGAGTTGATACCTCAGTCTTCTCCAAACTTTCCTGGATTTGTTGTTCACTAGAGCTTACTACTTCTGAGCTTCGGGTCTGTGTTTGTTGTGCAGCTGTAGACGTCGAGGTTCCTCCTTGTAACACTTTAGGGAGGCTACTTCTTCAGTGCCTTTGGAAGTCATAAAACTCAATCATTTTATCGGGTGACAGAGACTGAACTAGACTCAATACCTCTGGATAGGATCTCACTCCTCAGAAAATCTCATCTCTAGGGGAATATTCATGTTCATACCTTTTCAAATTGCAGCTAGCAATGTGGTTACCCACGACCTTCTGCGGGTTGTAATTTTTGAATTCAATGCTGACCAGATTTATTTCTTCCAAAGCCGCGGCCTCTACTTTAGAGTTACTGAAATGCAGTAGGGAAAATGTACCAATCTGCAAGGAAAAAGAGGGCCATACCTTTTTCTGTACCATTTTGAGCTCCTTGCTAATCCCACCGAGCACAATTTGTCGTGCAACCTCTTGGCACACTAGTCGGTCTGGTAAAAATTATGGCAGAGCATATGGAGGAATTGAACAGCCAAAAACCCTAATATAGGAGAAGTGTTCCTCGATATACCAGTCTACTATTTTGCCAAGGTTAGTCATAATTTTGTCGGATATTCTGGGAGGTGGGTAGCCATATATGGTGGTGTACATTGGCACCACTACCCAGTTGCAGATCTCATAAAAGAAGTCTTTTGCCTTTTCTTCCCACGACCTCTACTTTAGAGTGACCGAAATCCAGTAGGGAAAATGTACCAATCTGCAAGGGAAAATAGGGCCATACCATTTTCTATACTGTTTTAAGCTCCTTGTTAATCCCACCAAGCACAGCTTGTCGCACGACTTCTCGACACACTAGTCGGTCTGGTAAAAATTGCGGTAGAGCATATGGAGGAACTGAACAACCAAAAACCCTAATATAGGAGAAGTGTTCCTCGATATACCAGTCTTCTATTCTTCCCAGGTTATTCACAATTTTGTCAGAGATTATAGGAGGTGGGTAGCCATATATGGTGGTGTGAATTGGCCCCACTACCCAGCTGTAGATCTCATAAAATAATTCCTTTTCCTTTTCTTCCCAAAGATCCAAATGGTAAATATGTATGGGTTCAACAATATTTGGAGTCTAGCTCCAGTGCATCAGCGAAAAAAGGTGTCATGAAATAGATGGTGTCAATAATATAAGCTGACATGAAAAATTGGGTCGGTTTCCCCTTGGTTCTTATTGACTGATATTTTGTAATCTCTCGAACCAAACTATCCGACGATATCTTTGCCCAGTCAAAAGAGTACCCTTCTACTACTGCGTGTATAATAGGTACCCATTGTAAAACGAAATGAGTTGTGTTTTCCTTCCCATAGAGCCTACACATCATCATTGCTATGTACATTATGTGGGGTTCTAATGCGACAACTGGGTATATACCATGGGAGTCCGCTCTGAACTTCTCTGGGAGAGAATAATAGTCTTTAATTAAATTGTGAAGGTTTTTTCTGTATTGGTCGCATTCCTTATTGTTGAAATCTACTAGGAAAGTTTCATTGTAAACGAAATTGGATACCGAAGACAATTTGAAAATCACCTGTAGATTCTCTAGCCTAAAATACCCAACTGCAACCTTTTGTGAATTGAAATAGTTCTGGATGGGATATCTACGTGGTCCAGCGCCCAACCGATCATATCGTTATAGGGCAAGAGCTTAGGCCTTGTCTCTATCTTCTGTAGCTATGACCGAGAAACAATTTTTTATTTGGTAGATATGTCCTCCTTCTCGTTGTCACTTGAATCATCTGAGAAATTTATCGATTCATATTGTAAGATGTTGAATACTTGTGTCCAGGATTTGACGTTGTCTATGCTTCTGGGCGAGGTGTTAGAGAGAACATATGCATTCTAGATTGAACTTTCACCAGTTGCTTTAGGTGCTTTTCGTGGAGCCATGGTATCAAGCCTTCAAACTATGTTATCTACCATAGGAAAGGCATAAAAATCCTTCAGCTGGAAAAAATTATAGCTCAATAAAAAACATAATGAAATTCAAATTCCCATTCCTTTTCCTTTCATTGCATTGATCAACCAATACCTTCACTAACAGAGTATTTACTTTCTTTAATGAATTAGATTCAAGCGATGGCTAAAAATCTTATTTGGAATGATTGCCATAAAGGTATTATTAATGGTCATTTATTTTTGGTGGTTCGTGCTCAAGAAAAGCACATACGAAATTTGAATCTATTCGAGTCATCATTAAGTGATGTATTAATTAAGAGATAATATTTGTTTAAGCATCGGTTAATCATAGTTATCATAGTAAATTTCAACGTTTCGGCTCTCGGGAGATCTTACAACAACCTGAGCTATAACTTACGAAATCCAAAATCGCGACACGATTAATTAAGTTTAATTACATTTAACCTTTTTAATTAATCATGATTAAACTCAAAGATTTCAGGGTTTCGGGTCTTGGGATATTCTATACTAGTTTGAGCTATGTTCTCTGAATCATGAAATCGCGATTGATTAATTAATATTAATCTCTTTTAACCTTTCAAATAATCGTGATTAACTTCAAGGGTTTCGTGATTTTGGGTATTGGGACTTTGGTTGTCGTTCGAGGCAGGATCCCCGAAACGTGAAACTGTGATAAGGTTTAAATATTGTTAATCATTTTTAATCATTTAATTAACCCAGTTTAACTTAAGATTGCTTCACGACTTCGTATGTTGGGACTTTGGAGTTCTTACATGTTGGACTGTTAGTATCATGAAACCCCGAAACCCGACATTTCAAAGGTAGTTGTTGGTGACTTGACCTTTTAACGAGTGGGCAGCTCCATAACTTTTAAGGATTTAAGATCGTTGGATTCAATGGAAGACTTCATCAATGGTGATATTGAGGTGCGTGTTTGTCTTTATTTAAAAAAGAATGAAACTTATCCAAGTCTGAAGTTTAGAAAAAATATATATGTTCCAACAACCAGGGATTTGTCTTAAGGTAGGAAATAGTTAGGAAGTAGATCATTTTTGAACCTTAGAATTATTTTGGTGGTGGGAGAACTTTAAGACAATAGGTAAGAACCTACGCATATGTTATAATAGGTTCCCCAAAACCTAGTTGTAGTTTTTTTTCTTTTCTTTCATGAACAAACCTAGGGACCCAAAGGGTAGATACATTGAAACCAAGCCAAACCTTTTGACCAAGGTTCCTTCTAACCTTTTTGGAGGAAGAAACACTCCACCCATAAACTCAACAGACTGATATTGGAAATTAGGGGTTATCTCAACCCAAAGAGCTAAAGCAGTCTCTGAAGAGACCAAAATAGGGAGCACTATAGAGAATAAAATTGAAGCATCAATAGTAGTGGGACAGAAGGCAAGACCAGTTGGGCCTTCATTAGAACCAACCAACACAACCTTTCTTTTTTCACCACCATCAGGGGACCCTAACTTTGTAAACATTATTGACCTTGAATGGGTGAATACTCTGTTTGGCAGTTCAACCAATATAATTGTTTCCCAAGTCGAAACAAAAACTTAGGCACCAATAGTTTCAATCGGCTCGAGTAAAGTCCCATACATTTAAAAAGTAGAAAGACCTTCCGATCAAAGGGATACCTTTCCTAGAAAAGAACCTTCAGATACTTTTCTATATTCAAGGATAAAACCATTTAGGTACTCTCTCTTTGGAAACCAAACCACTATGGATGATCAAGAGGATCAAAACCATGTATGAAATGAGGAGGGAGAATAAGTTGGAAACCAAACCAAAACCACCTTCGGGTTTCCAATTTTGGATACCACATAGAATGTCAATATGAAGAACATTCCACTCTTGACACTGCCCACCTTTTATGGTAAAAGTAGTGAAGACTCGAATACCTTCGTATTTTAATTCGACATCTTGTGTAGGAGATACAATTACTTACAATATGCCCAGAAACTAAAAAGATTTACTGCCACCCTCCAGGATTCTCCATTAAGATGGTTCATGGGGTTGGGAAATTCCAATATTAGGTCTTGGGAAGGAACGAAAGATATGTTTCGTAAAAAATACCAAGACTACTACAAGTCCAAGGATTATCGTAATGATATTTTCAAAATCCAACAGTTAGAGGATGAGAATCTCAGGGATTACATGGAATGGTTTTCTTATATCTCGCAGAAATCGAAGTACCATGACCTTCCAGATGATGCAGTTAGGGATCTTTTCCTTAAAGGTATTTCGGAAGAATAACTAGAGACACTTAACCTGATGCAATCAAGTGACATCTCCCATAAACCATTTACTTAAATATGTGAAATGTGTAGGAATTAATCGAGGAGTAGAGCCAAAATGGGGAAGAGTGTTCGGGATCCTTATAGTAGAAACCTAAAAGAAATTAGTCCAGGTGGTATCACAAGGGTAGAGATAGGGAACCTCTTAGAGAACTTCAAAATGGATATCTTAAGTAGAATAGGTTCCCATTTGGACACCCTAAATATTAAAAAGAAATAGGAGGAGGAGAATGCAACAATAAGCATATTTTTCCCAAGATGCAGGAGGAAGCATTCCTCAAAAAAATGCCCATTAGATAATATTTTAGTTTGTGGCTTCTACACTGAATACCACCCAACTGAAAAAGTGTCCATCACTGCCCAGTTTGTTAGCCATCTACAGAAGTGGGGATCCTGGGGAATCCTCTTATGCACCTAGGAGGCCATGGCAGCCTAGGAGTAAACCTACATACTAGGATTTACCACCTCAAGTTTCACCCTATTATCAACAACCACAATAGTGGAACTCACCAAATTAGAAAAAATGGTCTACACAGTATGACCATCCTTGGATAAAAGGATGTAGAGGAGGGCATACCCAAGGAAACACTCAGTCTCCACCTATCCCTATGCCCACTCATCCTTACCCCAGTTTCCACCGAACATCCCTCAACTTTTTATAGGTTTTTTTCCCCCACCTTTACCTCCTATTCCACAACAACCCCATCAACACTAGAATGAAATATCCCCAAGACCGACATTATGATCGACACAACTAGTTCCCAACCCCAATAACATACCAAATCAACCTTTTCACAATGTTGATATGAAAACCTTCCTGACATATGTTATTTCTTTTGTTCCATTGCATGAGACTCAACTAAGGTTGGGAGAAGTTCTAGATAGAAAGAGGCCTTCAATAGTCATTCGGGAAGAAGAAGAAGATGAAATCTCAAACACACCACAAATGACACTAAGTGGGAAGATGTTATCATTCCTAAAGACCAGGAACCAAAGATTCCCCAAAATGAATCTTCATAGATTACAAAATCCCCTCCTTATCCAAAAATATTAGCGATTGAGAAACCTACGACTCGACTGGAATTTGACATTTTAAATGAACTGAATAATATCTGTGTCAAAATTAACTTGTTACAAGCCATGAAGGACATTCCAATTTACAGTAATATGGTCAAATAATTGTGTATCAAGAAACCAGGTAGGAAGAAGAAGGATACTCCAACAATACATTTGATAGGAGAATTCTCTGAATACATATCAGAGCAGCCTAGGGTCGCAAAGTATGGGAACCTCGTAGTAAAAATAACCATTTATAAGGTTCCCATTGGAAACACTCTCATAGACCTAGGGGGATCCATTAATGTTATGACTGTTACTACCTTGAAGGAATTATAGTTAAAGCCTCTTCTTAGACCTATCCCAACTATTTTGGAATTAGCAGATAAGACAAAGGTTATAGCTGAAGGAATCTTGGATGAAATCATAATTACATTAGCCTCATGGGAATACCCAGTAGACTTTATTTTCATTAATTCAAAGGATCCTGATGAAGGGAATCCCATTATCTTGGAAAGACCTTGGTTGTAGAGAAGGTTAAATGACCATCTCAAATGGATTTTCTATACATAAGCTTATCATATACCCACCAACTCAACCTATCATGGAGAATATATGGTGTCTTGAATTTCCATATGAGAATGAGAACTAGGAATAACCTGTGTTTTCGAGTGATCATTCCTGGGCACTTTAGGAGAAAACAACGGAAAGTGTGCTAAACCAGTTTATTTTTTCTATCACGTGTGTTGATTTTCCACAATCTTTTCCCCAGTTTGAGTACATGTTTGGGGAATAATTTCAGGAATAATTGGACCCATAAACTTTTTATTCAACATATTTTATTTTTGAGATAGATGAGTCTACCACATCTTATACAATGCTCTATGAGATTAATCCAGGGAAATTCCTACATATAAATTCTGGACTAGATGTAGACCAACAAAAATAGTTAGTAAATGTACTTAAAGAACAATCAAGAGCATTCTCCTGGGAATACACTGATATGAAGGGTATACACCCTGATACATGCATTCACCACATATATACCCAGGAAGAAGTAACACCTATTAGGCAACCCTAGAGGAGGATGAACCTGACACTCAAGGATATAGTAAAAGAAGAGATACAAATTTATTGAATGTTGAATTTATTTATCCAATATCTGATAGTAAATGGGTATCCCCTCTTGTAGTGGCTCCAAAGAAAGTAAATGGGAAATAAAGAATTTGTGTCGATTTTTGGGAACTTAATAAGGCCACTCTAAAGTATTATTTTCCCCTTCCTTTCATTGACCAAGTCTTGGATACCTTGTCAGGGAAGAAATACTTTCACTTGTCCTTGGGGAACCTATGCCTATAGGGTCTTACCATTTGGCTTGTGTAATGCTCTTGCCACATTTCAATGAGCGGTACTAGGGATATTTTTTGACCTCATTCATGATTATGTGGAAGTATACATGGATGAATTTACATTATATGGAAATACTTACTAGGAAGCCCTAGATATTCTAAAGAAATTCCTTATCAAATGTCAAGAAATGAACCTATCCTTAAGTCCTGAAAAATGTAAAATTTTGTTGACTAAAGGAGTAGTATTAGGACGTCACATTTCATCTGAAGGGATTAAAGTGGATCCTACTAAGATTGAGGTAATCGTCAAACTTCCACCCCCCAAGACTCAAAAAAAGGTAAGAATATTTCTTGGACATGCCGGATACTATCGACGATTTATTGAGAATTTCACAAAGATTTTTCCACCCATGTTTGGATTGTTGATAAAAGATGTTGATTTTCTTTGGACTGACCAGTGTCAAACCTCTTTTGAAACTCTAAAAGCTAAATTATCTATGGCACCAGTTCTTAGGGGACCCAATTGGGCCCTTCCATTTCACATATCCACTAATGCCTCCAATGCTTCAATAGGTGGATTATTAGGGAAGAAAGAAGACCATTAGTCCTATGCCATTTATTTTGTGAGTAAGAACTTGTTCCTTGCCGAGTTAAACTATATAGTCACCAAAAAATAATTCTTGACAGTTGTCCATGCCATCAATAAATTTCACCATTATATCATAAGATACGAAGTATTTGTACATACAAATCACTATGCCATTATATTTCTCATTAATAAAACCATTACCAATGGTCGAGTGACTAGGTGGCTCCTATTATTGCATGAGTTCAATATCAATATCCTTGACCAACTTGGAAAGGAGAATTTAGTAGATGATTTTATTTCATGCATAAAACATGAGGGTGATGATATTATTGTTGATGATAGTTTTCCAGATGAGCATATCTTTTCTGTCTCTATAAATACCCCATGGTTTTTAGACATGGAAAATTATTTGGCTACTAGGAAGTTACCAACTCATTTGTCACCTCATGAAAAGTGTACAATTATCACGCAAAGTGATAAATACTCTTGGGTTGGCCATGAACTTTTTCATACTGGACCAGACTTGACTATTCGTAGATGTGTCTGAGAAGATGAGATACCAAAAATCCTATGAAGTTGTCATGATGGACCATGTGGTGGCCATTTTTCCGACAAATGTACAACATATAAGGTGTTACATTCAAGTTACTATTTGCCTATCCTTTTTAAGGATGCTGCCAAATATGTGAGGAGTTGTGATAGTTGTCAAAGGATAGGAAGAATGCTGCCAAATATGTGAGGAGTTGTGATAGTTGTCAAAGGATAGGAAGACCCACATCAGCTGATGAAATTCCCTTACATTCCCAATTTATGATAGAACCTTTCGAGAAATGGTCCCTTGATTTTTTAGGACCAATTTCACCCATGTCTTGTAAGAATAATTATATTTTGGTTTGTACAGATTATGTCACCAAGTGGGTAGAGGAAAACGAGTTATTTAGGGCTACCAAAAAAGATGTTGTTGAATTCATTTATGATGACATATTTACCTTCTTTGGTGTTCCTCATGAAATTGTTATAGACCAGGGCACCCAATTCACTTCTAAGTTGATGAAGGAATTGACAGAGAAATATGGGATCAAGCATTGCAAGTCTTCTCCATATCACCCACAAGCTAATGGTTAAGTAGAGTCCTAATGCACGAGCATCGTAAGCAGCCAGCCGAGCAAGCAACATAAAAGGTGGAAGATAGTTGGAAGACCTCCAGCGCACGTTTTTTAAATGTTTTTGAAGCATTAATGTAATGGTTAAAGGGAAGCATACTTGCATGCATTAATGTAATGGTTAAAGGGAAGCATACTTGCATATTGTAAACAGATGGTGAGCGATTCGCTCTCATCTGTAGAAGGTAAAGGCATTTATGAATAGTTAATGAAAGTAGGTAGGATTGAATTAGAGATTAGAAAGTTTAGAAGAACAGGAGGTAAAACGGATATAGACATCCTCATCTTTGTATTATGAAACTCATTAGATCATTGTAACATTAGCATAGAGAAGAAGAAGAAGAAAGCTATAGAATTTGTTTTTAGAGAAGAACCCATGTACAAAATCTTTGAATTAATATATAAAGATTTGAATTAGACTCATGGTGTTATGATGTTTTCTATGTATACATGCTGACTGGTATGCTGATAGTTGTTTATTCTCTCTGTTATGCATTTACTTGAAATACTGTGTTGTATGTATGATTTCACGTTGGATGTTTGAAGTCTGAGAGAGAGGGAATGAATTTCAATTGTTTCTCTTCCTGAGTGAGAGAAGTTCCTGCAAGGAGTGCATTGAAAAAGCTTCAGATTTTATATCTGAAAGCTCAGGAGGGATACCATTGTTCTCATTCTAGCATAAGTGCAAGTGAAGCACAAGAGTTGTGCAAGGCGTGCATAGGCTAGCTGAGTCCTTAGGAGTTATTAACTAAGGTGGAAGAGAGAAATACTGTTGTTGCAAAAGATGCATAGAGTCGAGAGTTCAAATACGCAGAAGTATTTGAAGGTCTACCACAAGGAGTGTGAATAGAGGCCCTTTTTCGAGGCTTGAATTTACTAGAGAAATCTCAGAAGGGGTAGTGCCTTTGAAGTGTTCGAAGGAAGGAAGGAAGTAGAATCTTTGTGCAAAAGGTTAAGTTCCAGTGAAATAACATTGGCTCGTTCCATAGAGGTTCTTGAGGGAAGAATAGAACGGTCGAAATTCTCTGTGGAGGGAAGAATAGAACGGTCGAAATTCTCTGTGGAGAATTCACGAAATAGCGAGGACCATAGGATCCAGGAGAGCTGCGGGGAAGTTAAGCGTTGGACGAATCCATCCTTCGAGAGGTAGGATCTAATGTGGACCATTGATCGCGATTGTTGGACCATCGAGATCATTTCAACATTTGGGGGGTTGTAAGTTCAAAGTGTGGATGAAACCCTTGGTCTCTCAAGCTCCTGAAGCACAAACTAGTTTATCATGTGTGAAGGCGAGGAGCAGATTTTTCGAAAATTCAGAATTTCGGAGTTCAAAGTTTCAAAGGTCTTGATGACAAGCGGTTGGGATACAACAGAGTGAAAAAACCCAAAGTCGCAAGTCATGACATGATATATGTGTGGATTTCGGGATTTTGGCACTTTGGGTGTCGAAAACCTGAGAAGACAGTGTTCTGGGATCAAGAGTCTCGGACTATCGGTACCCGAAAGCCCGAAATAACGTGGTTCATTGGATCAGGAGGGTGAATGTTGTCCATTGATTCTGTATAGCCACTATTTCATAGTTTGGAACTATGAAAGGATAGAGGAAATAGTGACAGGAGGATAGCTCAAGTTCTGAAATACGATAGCTTGGGTGACAGGTGACGAGAGCCCATGTCAAAAACAGAGTACAGTTTGAGAGGACAGGTGGTGAGTTTTCGTCAATAGTCAGAGTCAGACTTCATTGGCTGTTTCAGGGTTCGGGGGTTGGAGAGTCAGGAAACCTCACGTTAGGATTCGCAAAATCACGAAGTCTGAAACCCCGAAAAGGTGAAAAACCCATTGAGGAGCCAAAAATTGATGAACGTGTCGGGATTCGACATTTCAACACTTTAGGAGACAAGAGATCAGGGTTCCTTGCTCTAGAATTCCCGAAGTCGTGAAACGTGATTCAGAAGAAGAGGAGGATGCAACCAAAGACTTTGGCGTTTCAACATTTTGGGTTTCGACAGGTGGAAGGGCCGAGAACCTCGACAATAAGGATCGCAAAATTGTGAAATCCGAAGTTTCGATTTGGTGAAAGATGCAATTTCATTGTTGGTCAAAAGATAAGAGTTGATGCCTGGTGTTTTCTCATGCAGGCTCAACTCATAAGGACATGTGGATACACCGTGAGTGTATGAGATATTCTCCGAGGGAAAATCAAGGAGTCAATTAGACTCAAGGTGGCAGATTTAGAAATATCTTGCACGGACCTTGGCCTGAGGGTCGGGGGTCTGCGGTCAAGTCCACAAACAAAGTTTTGGAAACTATCTTAACAAAGAATATTCAATTACACCATAGGGATTGGGATGATATACTTCTAGAGTCTTCATGGGCATATCGTACCACCTGGAGAAATACCATTGGGCATACCCCTTACGAACCAGTGTATGTAAAACAAGTACTTCTACCAATAAAATTCCAACTAAGGACTTTCCATATTTCCGTACAATTGGGATTAGACCTAAATGAGGCACAATTTAACAACGAGCCCTACAATTGAACGAGTTGGATGGGATTAGACAAGATGCTATCCAATGAACAATGTTAGTTCAAAATCAGAGGAGAAAGTGGCATGACAAATTTATTAAGAAGAAACAATTCCAACCTGGTGATTGGGATTTGTTGTTTGATTCCTGATTTAAAAATTTTAAAGGAAAAATTACCACTTGGTGGTTGGGTCCTTATGAGGTAGTTACCATGTATGATAATGGGGCTATTAAGATTAAAACAATTGACAATGGACAAGTCTCTTTTGTAGTGAATGGACTCCGACTTAAAATTTACCACAGACCCATTTCCAAAGAATATTTTCTATAGGTCATGTCAACTAACAAGGAATTGGCCTTAGTGGATGGGGAAGTTTCTTCTCCCTCCCCCTATTCTTGAAACTTTTTTTGAATTCTAATTGTACATATGTAAATAATTTAAAGTGTGTTTTTGTTGATAATTTTTTTTAGAGATTTCTGCAGATATTTATTTAACCATGAGTGGACAATTTCAAGGAGATAAAAAGGGAAGTATTTTCCTTCAAGAAAGATATTGCTATATTTGAAACTTGTTGTCTTCTTAATAATTAATTGAATAATTCATTTTTATTATTGCTTGTTGTGAATTAGCCATATTTTTGCAAGATTTCTATCTTCCTTTTTCTCAAGTCATATTTAATGGCAATTTCTCTTAACCTCCACCACTAGAAAATATGAGGAAGTGACACCTTGTCTTAACAAACCTAGAGGTTACTCGTACAATTTCTCCAAGAACCATGAGTAGGTGAGTAAAGTATCTTTATGAAAGTGTAGCAAGAAGTTTTGATTAGCGGTTAGCCATGGAAACATCACTATAACTTAAAAAAGAAGAAGGTGAGTCAAGCTTGAAGTGACCTTTCTATTCTTTTCCAATAGTACCATCCACTACACACTAAAAATGATTGATTATACCATATATTTAGATAGGATACGTCCACTTAAGTACCCCTTACATCAGGACAATCTATAAGGAATACATAAAGAAGAGTCATCCTCTAACATAAACCACTTAAGTACCCCTTACATCAGGACAATCTATAAGGAATACATAAAGAAGAGTCATCCTCTAACATAAATACCATCCCAGTCTTAAAAAAAAAATTCATAGATGTCTTCCCATCTTCTTGCAAAAATAAATCTTTATATAAAAATATTAAAATATGGTGGATCAATATCTTTTGTAAAAGGGTGTAAGAGGCTAACCTACTGGGACAATGAATAGGTATGCTAGCAATGGGTACCGGCCTATGGTATGACTAGGTAAACCCTTCAAAGTACTGAACAAGATTGCTAGTAGCGGAGCATTCTACCTAGCGAGGGTGATGATATGACAAACAACAAATAAAATTCCTAAATCTTTAAACTTGTCCTGATGTACAAAATTGCTTGTAGACAAAGTTGAAAAGAAGTATGCATGGTTAAGCAAAGGTCAATGAACAACATAAATATACCATTGGGAACTATCTTTAAGACTATCTTAAGACTCTCTCGCCTATCTCTTCTTAACTATATGTAGGATGCTATGTCCTACAAGTGGGGCCATATTTTAACCATCTCAGCAGACTATTGTGTGAAATTTATCTCTACACTTGGCAAGTTGTAAATATTAGGCTATTGGGAGAATTGATTGGTTACCTATATTTTTTATTTTGAGGTGTCACAATACTTAGGAGTAGGGGAGGGGTTTCCTAAGCTGACAAATGATAAAAACTTCCCATCTATATTATAATCCATGAGAACAGGAAGTAGAATCTCTATAAAAATTATGTTATATTGTTTTCACGTTATTCTGGGCTATTATATGAACAAATTTTTTTATTAAAATGCTAAATTCTATACTGCTGAAATCACTGTGTGTTATAAGCCTTCTATACATTTTTTTTAATGAAATACTACTTAACTGGTTCTTTGTGTCAATTACAGATCAATGACAGACTGTTAAATGATCACTAAATATTTGTGTTACACGCCTATGAACAGAGGAACAAGTTATTTAAGAGAGGAACAAGTTGTTTTATAGTGTTACAATAATGATGACAAGACAACTAATAGTGGATCATACTATTCACACTTATCCCATCCATGCTCATGTTCACCATGGCTATCAAAAATTTTCGAAGCTGAGTGCTATGGGTGAGTGTCCATTATAATGGGGATAATTTCTACTTGCACAGGAGTACCATATGAAGTGTCATATAGAGTTCCATTTGGAAGAACGAATGGGGTGCCATCTAGACGACCGGATGAAGCACCATATGGAGGATCGGATGAGGTATGCATATACTGTAAATGACCATGATTTCATGCAAAAATGCTTGTTCAGATTGATACACCTTTTGCAATGGTAAGTTAAGATGAATTGAATGGTATGTTGTTAAAATTCATGTTGATAATTAAATTAAAACTTTTTAATGCATTTTTATGATCAAATGTACAAGTCGAAGAAGACTTGGACATTGATCTAATTTTCACATAATTGGATTTGCCTCCAAAGTACACCATTCAAAATTCAAATGTTGTGTAATCATAGTCACACATGGCGATCATGTGTGATGAATTTTGCTCACGAATTCAACATTTCCACCTTAATTGCATTAAAAATCGGGTGTTTTTCGCTAATTTCCATTCCACTCATCCCCTTCTTGCTGTGTCACACTCACCCTCTATCGAATTCCTTTCTTCTTCTCATCCTCCACGCTGTAACCATGCCTAAATAGTATGGACCTTCTTCCTATGCTGAGCTTCTATCCATTCCCGAATTCACTGAGTGTACAAAGATTTTCCTTCGTGCAGGGTGAGGACCATTCTTGGCCAGTCTACAGGGCCACAATGATGGCGTCTCACTAGAATTCACTCTTGGTTTTGATGGGAGGCTGGCGCGTGTAGGGTCTTTGACCTTTTTGGTCTCTGAGGAATCAATTTCCTTAGCCATGAAATTTCCACGGGTTGGGGATCGATGGTTCAATCACTATCAATTTCCACGTCCAAGCTATAACAGAGTATTTAAGACTGAATTTCAAAACATTTATGGAGCCAAAGGGTACTCAAAAGAATGGTTCAAGGATGAATTGATTAATCCCCTGATCATAATTAATAGGATTATCACTTGTGAAGGTAGGTACTCTATTTTCAAATATTTCCATTTTCGTCTGTTAGCCCATTTCCAATTTAATAAACCCCTAAATTTTCCTTTCTACTTCTTGAAAAGTCTTGATAAAATGTCTTCCCAAGTTCATAAAAACTTGGCCAACCCTCACAACATTCTATTCCAGCATGACCTCATCAAATTTCTTGTCATAACTGAATTGACAAAATAGGGCAATACATGGGATGAATTCCTCTACCAATTCTCAAACCCCCATCTCACAGTCAATACCAGGAAGAGATAAATTGATTTAGGGGTTGTTACTCCATCTAAGCCTCATTCTCTAAAGAATCCAAACCCTCCAACTCAAACTATCTCTCTGTTTGATCAAAAGTCCAAGAAAATTGTTGATTCCCCTGTAGCCTCATCGGGTAAGAAAACCAAAAAGCTCTCTAATAATTCCCCATTTCCTTCAATACTTGTTGATCCTCAATCTAGGAAGTTACAAGATGCATTTCAACAAGAATGTCCTCCATTCCCTACAAATAGAAGAGGATCCAATCAATTCAAAGGGGAATATTTTTGAAGAAGTAACCGAAGTAAAAGTAGCAAACCCAATGTAAAACTTCCAAGTACTTCAAATCCTATCCAATTGTCTTCTGATCTTGAAATCCCCCATAAAATACTCAAAAATGTTTATGCAGAAGAGTTTGAACTCGATAAAGAAGTTAAATCTGAACCTATTCTCTCTTACAAAAACTTTGTTACTCCTACCTCCCAGATGGATACACCATCTTCCAAAGTTGATATACCTTCTACATCCATCAAGGGAGCCAAGCCATGTTATTTTGAACCATATGATCATACCCCAGTTATTGAGAAATTTCAACAAGAAAATGCTCAGTTGCTTCAACAATTGGAAGAGAAAAAAATTATGGATAAGCATCTACATCATGTAAATGTTGTATTGCAAGCAAAGGTGAATTCTCACCAATGATTGGTTGATCAAATGACCACCACCAATCACATCCTCCAGATGCAATTGAAACATCATAAAAGACCCAAGACAAAATCCCCATGACAAGAGGGAGAAGCTTCTAAAGCCAATCCACCCCCTCCTTCACGAGTCTAGCTATGTCGGGTGATACATTTTTATTTGTAGAGGGAGCTGCAAATCCTTAGGTGTGGGGGTAATGTTGGGTTCATGTTTTGATTATTTTATTTCTATTATCAAATCCTTTTTTCATGCAGTATTACATATACCATGCTTCATATTAGCCATTTTGAAGGATTCTTAAAGGTTTATATATCAATTCACCATGAATTCGCACCAGGTATGTATAATTGGAGTTTTTACAACAATTTTTTGATCAATTCATTTCAGTTTGATGTTTATGAAGATCTAATGTATGGTTTTCTTGAAATAGGGTGAAATTGCTATATGATCCTCCATCCGGTACCTCCTCCGACACTTTGTTCAACACTTGATTCGACACACGATCCGACACTCCATCCGACACATGATCTGACACACAGAGTGCATTGGAGTTGGAGTTTGGTACATTTGTAGCCTTTGATGGATGAATTGGGGATCTGGGTTTTGTGCCCCCCCGTGGCCTCTAGCTATAGTGCTCGACACACCTCGGATTGGGCAGTTACAATGATCACTGAGTGGCTCACAATATTGTTAGAAGATGTTGTTGTTATAACTCATTTAATGAGTTTACTACTTTTAGAGGAGGTCGACCCTTCCAGTGGTCGACCTCTCAAGATGTAATCACCTATAAATACCATGATCTGTGGCATGACTGAAAGACAAAATTTTATTGTTTTGATACATACATTATCTCCAATTTTGTTCCATACTTTGTTTTCATGCTTAATGATAATATTGTGTTGATTTAGCCTCTGTGTTTTCCATTTGGAGTGTAGCCATGACTTGTTGGGGGGCCCACTAGTGGTCTGGGTGATTGCATATATCAGTATATATTTACATTCATTTATTGTTCACTTAGATTTCGAAATTGTCTTTTACTATACAAATTTCTCAATTTTAATTGTTGTTGTGTGTCTATGTTAATTACACATTGCTTATCTAATTCTGTTTTCTTTAATTGCATATTTCTTTATTGATTTGTGTATATCATAGAGGGACGTCCATGATCATATGTTAATAATTATATCTTCTTTGCAGGTTGTAGGAGTTGGTTAATTGTAGTGTTATGCCTTTTTCGTCTTAGCTATAAGTTACCCTGCAGGACACTAATTTAGATAGGTTCATTGAAGTCTTGATTAATTACATTAGTTTAGATTGGTTTATTTGTAGCTTTGACAAATTTGTTGTTTTAAGTTTTGATAGTTTTAACTTAGATAGGTTTAATTGCAATTTCAACTATTCTCTATAGGTCTATTTTGTTTATTGATTTTGCCTCAGCATGATAGGATAGAAATATATTTTGGATTATGATTTCTAATAGCATTTTGGTTGATTTTGAAGTATGATTTTTAAGTATAGATTAGTTCATTTTGGATTATGAAATAACAGTTATGAATTTGAGTTGTAATTTCTAGTTGGCATTAGTCAAGAATTAGAGGTTTGCACAGAGTGAATTTGAGTTAGGATTTTTAATTATGAGTTTATGAGTTTATAGCTTTGCTTGAGTTAGTGATTTTGAATAGAGTACTTTTAAAGCAGTTGTATGATAAAGTGAATGATTGATGCACAATGCTTAGAGATCACATGGATTCCAAGAATACTTAGTGTTGCTTCTATGATGGCCAAAATTTCCTTAGATTGCCTTATCCATACTTTCCATTTCTATGTAGAAGTCAACATTGAATTAATTCCTCTTGCACTGTCACTAATAGTCAGATGCCATCGTGATGTTATTTGACACCGAAGACATAATCATCACCTTTGAATACTTTCCTTCTTTTTACTGCAAGCTAGAAATAGTTTTGATCAATCACAATTTGAATACAGTCATAACACTTTTACTTTTGATTAAGTAGATTAAAATTTAGTCTTTGCAAAATAGAAATAGTTATGAGTTCTTTTTAAGAATAGAGTTCACTTGTCAAAATAGTTTTGATAGATTAGTCGTTTACTTGCTTACCTATTCACTCAGAGATAGATAGATCAAATAACTCAAAAATAGCTTACATGTTGTTGTTTATTTAAAAAGAGATCGAATAGATTAACTAACGTTGAAATAGATTGCTTGTTATTTGCTTATTTAGAAATAGTCCATGGCTCATTGTTTAAGGTTACTTAGGGTAAACGGTTCATAATTCTACAGTTGCTTAAAGCTCATTAATTGAATATTGCTTTACATAGAATTTTCTAATTAACTAGATTTGAAAATTCATCTATTTAGAAAGTAGAATTGTAAATTGATAGAGTGTTGATACCTAAGGTAGACCATCTCCTTAGTTAGACAATCCTTCCATTAGATTTTCTGCATTGGCTCATACAGTGCCACAAATCTAAGTTTACTTACCTCAGGTTGACATTTTAATTGAGGGAAATTAGTACCTATAGTTTACCCATCAATAAATGACATGTTTTCACCCATCATCCCCTAATTGGATGAGGAATCCTACTGCTGAGACCGTTGAGGTTGACAAGTAGAGTATGTAATTGCGATCATAGTCTGTGGGACTAGTCAAAGGGGCATTGGACAGGGAAGCTTTTAAATCATGAAAATTTGTTTGAGCATGTTTTCCCCATTGAAATGGGATACCATGTCGCAATAGGAGGAGGAAATCATGCGCATGATGTTGGAAGATTGGTTGTTTTCATTGATGTCAACCCTAGTCATAGGTTTTGGACCACAAGATTGATTAAGGTATTTGGACATGAAGGAAAATGCACATGCATATAAAACACCCATGGATGGATAATATGCATCATGTTGTTTCTGGTGGTATGTGGCACATCACGTGGATCCTCATGGT
>CBVK0103615649.1:0-16512 GCA_900067695.1 Picea abies | reverse complement strand
TAAGTGTTTTGTTGTTTTTGTATTTATATATTTTTTAATTCTATTATGCATTTATTTTTAAACAGTATAATTTAAAAAAAAATGTTTGCAGAGCTTTTTTCATTTTTAAATGTAAATTAAAAAAAATCAATTAATGTCCCTGAGGTGTAGGATAGTCGGTGACAGAGTGTGTTGTTAAGCCACTTCATGTTGAAAATTCACCGGTTCGAAACCTGTGGGGACAAAAAATCCAACCATGTTAAGGGTTGGTGTGGCTCAGGCCGAGTGCGATCCCTAGGTGATTTTGATGGCTTAGATGCCCCTGAGTCGCGGTTTCTCAAGCCAAAGGTTAATCCTGATGCCAAGAAGGTTTGGACCAATTAACAAAAAAAAATAAAATTCAATTAATTAATAATTTTTTTTTCAAGTTTTTGTTCTAGTGGTCAATTTTAGCGTTTTTGTTTGCGATAGCACCGATTGTCAACTCGATGGTTTCAATTAATTCCTAATTTTAACTCTAAAAATAAATTGGTGCTACTGGATGCACCACTTTCAATTTGAGGGTTGATTGCCACAATGGTATGAATTGTCAAGGCCATGATTTCAATCAAGTTGAAATTTTAACCACCCCCATAAAAAGAGTGCTAACAGTAACACCACGTTTTTAAACATGGGCTGATTTTGGTGTTTTTTAACCCAAAAATATGGGATTTTTTGGGCTAGAGTTCTCGCTTTGAGGTCACAATTCTCATTAAGTTGGTAACTATGTTAATCTATTTTTTGTTACCTAAGGAGATCATTGGCTCTAATTATTGCACAAAGAACATCATTCCAAAATTCCTTGACACTTTAGAGTGAAGAGGATGGTTGTTGAACTATAAAGGTATTGGTTCAAGTTAAATATGAAATAGATGGGGGCAAGATTTTTGTACATTTATTCCCTCTACAAATATCAACATTGATAAAACATAAATGGGAATGTTTGTCAGCAAATCAAAGGAGATATTTATACACCATGGATGCAAGTGGAGTAAGAGTACTAGAGAAATAAAAAGTAAGCAGGTAGACGATCAAGCTCACTTATTCATTACTTTAACACCAAAATAGGGAGTAGGGGTTGCATGGAAGGATATACTCAAATAGTTATGTTGCAATGATTGCCATGTTTGAGTCAGAGTTTTTTTTATTCATATTCTTGTTCTTCCTCTCTAACTCAATTCATTCCAAAAATTTAGAAACCCTTCCCTCCCTTGTGAGAGGATATTAAATTAGTTAGTAATAGTGATCGAGTGGGATTCTACTATATATAGGAACATTTAAAATTTATGGCAAGCATGCTTGAGAGACTTCTCCTCAAAGTCATGTCTAAAGCGTAAGGGGGTTTTGTCATAATTCAATAGGTCTCATCCATGATGAAGTTGTGGGTTCAAATCCTAGGATTACATAAACTATTTTTACATAAAATAGAACCCTACACAAAGTCAAATGTAGAGGTTCTCATTGATTTATGTGTCATTACTAGTCCCCTAAGCATATCTCCCTTGTCTTAATCTCTTTTGTAGGTGGGGTCTCCTCTATATCTATCTCCAGTATTTTCTCAAGGTCTCTATCTCTATTATCTCCAATCCTATCTAGCGTATGTCATTCAAGCTATCTCCTTGCTAGT
The DNA here is from genome assembly GCA_900067695.1 of Picea abies. Lineage (NCBI taxonomy): Eukaryota > Viridiplantae > Streptophyta > Pinopsida > Pinales > Pinaceae > Picea > Picea abies. Next base: position 14,867 of record CBVK0103615649.1, on the reverse strand, counting down.
GGGCTCAAGATGAATATCTTCATAGTATTTCTTAGGTGTGGGATACCTCCTTGCGTGTGTATTACATATTTGAGGTTTTGTTTGTTTATTATTCATTATTCATTTATTTTCTGTTATGTGATATATATATATACATATTATATATTATGTAATTAAATATGTTATATTATATTGTGATCACAATGATGTTGATAATGATGAAGATGATTAAGGTGTGAAAGTGCTTAAGGATTAAGGTGTGCTTGTGGGTTAGGGTGTTATGAATTTGTTGTGCATGCATAACAACCTCCCAATTTTCTTATCTTAGTCCCTCTACAAATATCAACATTGATAAAACATAAATGGGAATGTTTGTCAGAAAATCAAAGGAGATATTCATTTATACACCGTGGATGCAAGTGGAGTAAGAGTACTAGAGAAATAAAAAGTAAGCAGGTAGACGATCAAGCTCACTTATTCATTACTTTAACACCACAATAGGGAGTAGGGGTTGCATGGAAGGATATACTCAAATAATTATGTTGCAATGATTGCCATGTTTGAGTCAAAGTTTTTTTTATTCATATTCTTGTTCTTCCTCTCTAACTCAATTCATTCGAAAAATTTAGAAACCCTTCCCTCCCTTGTGAGAGGATATTAAATTAATTAGTAATAGTGATCGAGTGGGATTCTACTATACAATGTATAGGAACATTTAAAATTTATGGCAAGCATGCTTGAGAGACTTCTCCTCAAAGTCATGTCTAAAGCGTAAGGGGGTTTTGTCACAATTCAATAGGTCTCATCCATGATGAATTTGTGGGTTCAAATTCTAGGATTACATAAACTATTTTGACATAAAATAGAACCCTACACAAAGTCGAATGTAGAGGTTCTCATTGATTTATGTGTCATTACTAGTCCCCTAAGCATATCTCCCTTGTCTTAATCTCTTTTGTAGGTGGGGTCTCCTCTATATCTATCTCCATTATTTTCTCAAGGTCTCTATCTCTATTATCTCCAATCCTATCTAGCGTATGTCATTCAAGCTATCTCCTTGCTAGTGGGCTCAAGATGAATATCTTCATAGTATTTCTTAGGTGTGGGATACCTCCTTGCGTGTGTATTACATATTTGAGGTTTTTTTTGTTTATTATTCATTATTCATTTATTTTTTGTTATGTGATATATATATATACATATTATATATTATGTAATTAAATATGTTATATTATATTGTGATCACAATGATGTTGATAATGATGAAGATGATTAAGGTGTGAAAGTGCTTAAGGATTAAGGTGTGCTCGTGGGTTAGGGTGTTATGAATTTGTTGTGCATGCACAACAACCTCCCAATTTTCTTATCTTAGTTACTCTCCAAGACAAGAAATCCACCTCCCCCCCTCCAATTCTTCCTACTAGGACCCTCACCCTCTCTCTATCATGCAAGTGGCTAAGTCTGATTTTTTCTCACACTCTCCCAACTTTTCATTTGCGGTTCCTCTCCTAATCAATTCTACCCAACAATCCACACTCTAATGAGTTCCCTCTTCCTGCACCGATACATAACATACCGATGGACACATATTTTGTCCATTATTGCATTGTTGTGCCATTGATTTATTTTCCTATACATAGGCCACTATCCTTCAAACTTGGCTGATGCACTAGCACACTTCAACTAAACCTCACTGATGCACATCTTTCTCACCTGCGAAGTGCGCGTTATCAATGCTGACACTTTAGTAATGTCTACACACCTCTCTCTATCATGCAAGTGGCTAAGTCTGATTTTTTCTCACACTCTCCCAACTTATCATTTGTGGTTCCTCTCCTAATCAATTCTACCCAACAATCCACACTCCAATGAGTTCCCTCTTCCTGCACCGATACATAACATACCGATGGACACATATTTTTTCCATTATTGCATTGTTGTGCCATTGATTTATTTGCCTATACATAGGCCACTATCCTTCAAACTTGGCTGATGCGCTAGCACACTTCCACTAAACCTCACTGATGCACATCTTTCTCACCTGCGAAGTGCGCATTATCAATGCTGACACTTTAGTAATGTCTACACAATTATCTTCTTTGTGTGCGCACCTTTCACCAGTTGACTTCCTTCCACTTACATTGATGCATCACATTTCGACAGTGCCCCTACCTTTTCATTTTGATACACTACACATCGACAAGGTTCATATCCACCTCATTGGTGAAATTCCTATTGTTTTTGTCCCTCTCTCATCACCAACGTTCCATCATAAGGATGTCAACCTCTCATCGTCACCAAGCACATCGATTACGACCTTGTTCCTCTCACCAATGCTAACCCAGTCAACAATGTATGCCTCTATCCTGAGGCCTATCTTATCCTCCTCCAGCTCGAATCCTTCATGTTGTGCTCGTCAGTCACTCTCCTAAAATTTCTAGTGACTAAGCTCTCCACGCCTGATTATATATATAGTCACTGAATTCCTATCTCATCTGACCCACTTCATATTGTAGTCATATTTAAGTTATTTGTGTCACTAAAAACTTTTATCCCATATATCGTACCATCTTGTTTATGTTGTGCTTATTGATTTTATGACTAAATATTGATTGTCAAAGTGTCTTATAGCATCATATGGGTCAACCACATCACCTATTGCTTTGGAGCTGGATTTGAAATGCACTTTGGAAGAAATTTAGCCCCTTCAGATCCTAAACAGTTCTAAGAGCTTTGAATGTCAATTGGTTGTTTCGGTGGATTTTTATTTCTATTCCCTAGACAAATATTCAAAGGGAAAAAGTGAAGAAGGAGAGGATCCTACTCAAATTCCTCCTTCACCACTATCATCACCTCCTTCTTCTCCTTCTTCGTCAAGTTCAAGTTCTGAATCCAATGCAAAGAAACATGTCCATAAACATAAGAATGAAATGGCTATATTAAAACTTGATGTGAAATTTGAATTACCCATGTATGATGGTGAAGTTAATGCAGAGAGACTTGACAATTGGGTCATACATATGGAGGTTTATTGCAGTGTACAATAGATCAAGGATGAGGCCACTCAAATCAAATTGGCATCATTAAGACTTCCAGGCACAACACTCATTTGGTGGCAAAGCAAGTTGCAAAATGGCACGCAACAAGTATTTCCATCATGGAAAAGTTTTATTTCTGCACTTAGAAAGAAATTGTATCCTTTGGGTTATAAAGAGAAAGAGTTAATTGAATGGCAAGATTTAAAACTAAGAAAAGGACAAACATTGCAAGAATACATAGATAGATTTCGTAAAATGGCATTGATGTTATATATTACTTTGCATACCCAAGAACCTCTTATGAAGTATATAGGAGGTTTACCTGCACATATTCAAAATATTGTAGTCATGTTTGTACCAACTAATCTTGATGAGTTTTCTGTCAATCGACATACATTGAAGCAGGGAAAACAAGAGTTGGTGTATCAGGGGAATCGTCTTCAAGGAAAGAGGACAAAAGGAAGTGGCATGGTAAGAAGTCAAATTCAGTGACGAGAAAGGAATAGAATCCCTCTTGCAAGCATTGCAAGAAAGAGGGGCATGATGAGGACTGTTGTTGGAAATTGCATCTTGAGAAGAGACCGAAGTGGTTCAAGGAAAAGAAGGGGAGGAAAATAGATGCAGCAACAACATGACCCACCAACTTGGGACCGTATTCAGGTAATGAATCTAAGGTCTTATTGGTTTGTATGACAGGTAAAATTGGTGAAGGATTTGATTGTAGAAGTAACTTGTTTCACATAAAGGGTCATCATGAGGCACACTAAGGTTGACACATTGATAGATAGTGGATCTCAAGCTAACTTAATTTTAGAGGAATTGGTTAAGCAATTGGGATTAAAAACATAGATACATCATAAGCCTTACACACTTAAATGGATAAGAAACAATCATCAAATGCACATAACCAAGCAGTGCACATTAAAATTTACAATTTCATCTATGTTTGTAGACGAGGTAACATGTGATGTGGTATCACTATGTGAATGTGGAATGGTATTAGGTATTCCATACTTATATGATCGTAAAGAAATCTTCTACAGGACAAAGAATCAATATCATTTAACCAAAGCAGGTCAATAATATGTGGTTCATGCTCATCATGTAAAGGAAAATAAAACTATTCAAACAATGGAACAATTAAGAAAGGCGGCTTGAGCAAGAAACACACCTATAATTGTTTCAAACCAAGTAATCGATCTTAAGCAAGAACAGGAAATGATTGTAGAATGGAAAATCAATCACAATTTGCTTCAAGATAAGCTAATGTCGTGCAAATATTACAAACATATCATCTCATTTGCAGTCATATTTTTTATGCTATCATTATTAATGTTGTCTACATGGATGATAGTAGCTTCAGTAAGATGTGATAGGGTTCAAATGGCTAACAATATGTTGTCAGTTATCATGATTGTGTTACAGTTGATCTTGATGAGACAGGTGCATAGGACAGAGTTCAAAGATAGAGCGCAAGCCGAGTGGCCTATCCAGAGCTTGATGACTGGTCAGTAACCTTTTGGGACCAAAAGGTCCTTTAGTGAAGAGGTGTGATCCAGATTCAGATCCAGGAGCTTGATGGGGCTCAGAAAGGCCTAAAAATCAAAGTTATTATAATGGCTTCAAAACAGACGTGTGTGTAGGCCTTGTTGATATGAACCCAACACAACTTGAACGAGCACAAATAGATGTTGTATGCTCTTGATATCGTGATCTATTCATTTGGCCAAACAAGAAAAAAAATGATGATTGTACAGTCCGTACAGTGTCACATAGTAGTTTCTTGTACAGGACATACGGCCATACAGTCAGCTGATGTGTCAGGTTCCATACAATTGATGTGGTAGGATGACTAGGCATACAAACAGTTGACATGGACGTACAGGTGGACCAACCAGGAAGTGACATGTGTCACCACTATAAGGGTGACACATGTCACCATTGTAAGGGTGACATGTGGAACATCCGTACGATGACATGTGGCACCCCTATATTGGTTATGTGGTTAGAAAAGTTTTGGAATCCAATAATTTTGAACCCACGACCTCCTGTTAGGGAAAATACCTCGCGTAGGCCGAGCTACCAACCCACCTACTGGATGTTTCTTAACACTCTATGGCGCAGATTGTATTTAACTTTGTAAACGGTGCTAGTTTGGAAGAGTAAGGGTTGGGGCCTAGCCCCAACCCTGATACATTACCATTCGACCATACAATATAACCCTTGTTCCTCCATTGTTTGCACATGGATGGTTAAACTTGCCAGCCCTTAGTGTCAGGGTTTTTCCATTGGACCCAGTTCTTTACCATAGCACACAGACTACAGATGGAGACTAGTGCCAATCCTATGGGATATCCATACGACCCAGTGGCTTCACCTTGCACTTGGTGCTTGAAATAATGGATAGCACCTGGTCGGTCGGGCTCGCTCACCTACCAGGGTGCTAGTCCATGGGATTTTCCATCGAGGGCTACAATGACCATTAGCGTGTGGAGCCTTGGGCTTGGGGCACATGGCCTAAAATGTGACCAGGAGCGGAGAGGAAGGGGTCATCATGCCACGAGAGAAGCGTGAGGCCACATGGGGCACGCTAATATGCCCAAGAGTTGAGGGAAAGGGGGTTGTGCCCAATATTTTTTCCCAAGTGGGTTATAAACTTTATAATATGGATTTTTATTGATTTATGGGCCTGTTGGGAGATATTATGCCCTTTTTGAGTCCAGATCTTGGGGGGAAGTTGGGAGATGGTTAAAACTTCAGATCTATATAAACCAGGCCTTCTTGAGGCCAGGGGAGGACATTTAGAGAAGGTTTATGCTGAATATTTGCCAAGCCCAAGCCATTTTTATGCAGGGAAATTGTTGAGGAGCGCACCTTTGTGGGCCATTTCTGGGAGCTCCGGTCATCCGATCTCAGTGCCATTTATTTTGTTGGGTTTTAGAGATTTGGTAGAACAATACCAGATCAATTTTATAACCTTTTGGCACTGTTGTGTTGACATTTTAAATCTTTTAAAAAAAATAAGAAAGCCTCACCCACTAAGACAAAGGCCCAAAGAAGTAGGTGAGATTGTTGAACTCCATTATCACATTGGTCTTATGGTTTGCTGTTGTTTTATGCTTTATTTCAGATCTGTATATGTGCATATGGCTGTGATGTTTCTTCTATAATTCTTCCTCTTCCATTCAACTTCCTATTTGGTTAATTAACACATGCTTAATAACTCAACCACTATCGTGTAAAAGATGTTTTCGGATCAGGATGATACTTTGGGGATGTTATACATGGTTTATACTTTCATTATACATAAGATCTACTATTCCAATACTTCATTATCCAAATCTACCATTTACTAATCACTAACATTCATTCTACAGTAAATGTTAGAACTAATCTAGTGTGCTTTGTAAATTAACCTAAACAGATCCATTAATTAATTCATTCATCATCATAAGCATTGCAAAGAATAAAAAAATCATTCCACATAATAACATAGGTTTTACCATGGTTCACCCCCCTTGGGCTACATCCACAATGATCTTATGCTTCTTTATTATTCTTCAACAAATCACTGTGCTGAGCACATTACAAATAATAGTTGGTGTGAAGCTGACTAGGTCACACCAAGCTCAACATCTTGCAACCTGACCCTCAATTACAACCCATATGACTCAATATTATCTCCACAAATCTCAACCAAAATTAATTGTTCATCGCCCAGAAAGTACTCAAAACATGATACCATAAACTAAAATACCCTAGCTACCTCATACATCATATATTTATACTACAAAAGGTGGGTAAAAACCCATTACATTATGACCAAAACCCTAACCCTAAGTGGTTTAGGTTTGTCCACATTTCAACCTCCTATGCACGACTGGTCCTTGATCCAATTGTTCCTTGTCGTGTTGTCCTTCTTCCGTCTTTGACTTCCCTCTTTCCTTGCACTTATTTTTCTTAATTCCCAAAGCACTGCTTTTCCTACCTTCTAACATGCTATTTTTCCTTATTTCCTGGAACACACTTCTTTATTGATCCTTTTTATAACTTCCTTCCATTATTGCTACGCATTTCCGCAAAATAGCCTGCTCCAACACTTCATATTTTTCATTGATAACTTTTTGTTTCTTCGTTATTTCCTCTTTTAGTTGGTCATGACTCTTTTCTACTATTTCCAACTTTTTGTGATGAGTGTCCAAAATAATATACTCTTCTTTATGGGAGTCTACCAAATGTTTTTGAGTATCTTTTTCCAAAGTCAACCCTTTTACTTGCTCCCTCAATTGTTCAATTTCATCTTTCTCTACAATTAAGCCCTTGATGTGTTCTTTTAATATTTCAATTTCTAACATTACATATGATGGAATAGGGGTTGAACTTATGCTTATACAAAGAATTTTGAAATGACACTAGAACAAGTGACTTAATAATAGACAGAACAATCAACTCAACAACAACAAGAGGAACACAAACGTAGGTTGAAAAGAAGACAATTGGTTGATGGTATTGCTAGCAACTCATGTCACATTGAGGGAACTTAATCATCCATGCATATTGATGAAGAGTTAATAGAAGTTGCAAAAACGTTATTCAAAATTGAAAAGGAGGACACAGATTACTAGGTAAAACATAAACATACTCCCTCTCATATTGTTGGAAATTGTTTTGTCATTGATGTCAAAGATAGAGGGAGACTACATATGTATATTATAAATATTTTAAGATGGAGATTGTTGGAAGTATTTTTTTTGGAATTTTGATGCTCAGTTTGGATACCCTATCTTTGAAGGAATTTTTCCAACCATATAACCTATGCTCCCATTTGAACTAGGCATTTAGAGTAAAATTTCCTTCAAAGATAGGGTATCCAAACTAAGCATCAAAATTCCAAAAATAGTTTTTCCAACAATCTCCATCTTGCAATATTTATCTTGTACATATGTAGTCTTCATCTATCTTTGACATCAATGACAACAATATTTCCAACAATATTTCCAACAATTTCCCCCTTTGTCATTAATGGAAACCCTTAGTCTATTCTGATATCCCCCCTGTCTGCAATTTTTCTTGTGTATGCAATTTTTCTTCTGTCTTCTACTTCTCCCCCTTTGACATCAATGGAAAATGGTTGCTTCGCCGAAGCTTGTGCTTCCATTTACTAACGATATGAGAGGGATGTCACTCCCAAATTCTGTCTAAGATATTCAAATGTGTCTCTAGGAAGGGGTTTGGTAAAAATATTTGTAACCTATTCTTTGGTGGTAATGTATTCCATCTTGACACTTTTCTCAACTACCTTTTCTCTTAGGAAGTGGTACTTTATAGGAATATTCTTCTTCTTTGAGTGCTTAACAGGATTATTTGAAATTTTGATTTCACTTTTGTTGTCGCAAATGATTGAGATTGGTTGATCATATTCTACCTTGATATCCTTCAATTTCTACTTCATCCAGGGAACTTTTGTGCAACATGTTGTTGTTGCAATATATTTGGATTCTATTGTGGATAAAGATATTGAAGTTTTCTTCTTGATCAAACATGATACTAGATAGTTTCCTAGAAAGAATGATTCTCCACTAGTACTTTTCTTGTCATCAATACTTCCTTCCCAATATGCATTTGTATATGTTGTTAGAGTGAAGTACTTACTTCTTGAATACCAAAAGCCAAAGTCCAATGTGCCCTTCAAGTATCTGAATATTATTTTTATTGCTTGCGCATGTGTCTCCTTTGGTGCAGATTGAAATATTGCAACCAATCCTATTGCTTGCATGATGTCTATCCTTGATGGTTTCACATATAGTAGGTTGTTAACAATTGACATGTACAATGTTTGATTTACTTCTAGAGATTAATAATATTTTCTCAACTTGCATCCTGCGATCATGGGTGTACTAACAAGTGCACAATCTTCCATTATGAATTTATTCAACATTTCCTAGTTATATTTGATCCTAGAAATGAATATTCCTTTGCTGGATTGAGAAATCTACAAACCTATAAAGAATTACAATTCTCCAAGCATGGACATCTCAAATTATTTTTTGCATTTATTCTGCAAACGTTTGGCTCATTCTATCAACATTACTTCCAAAAATGATATCATCCACATAAACCACAACGATTAACAAATATTTATTGTCTATTTTGATGTAAATATTGTTGTCGGTAGCTCCTCTTTTGAAACCTTGTTGTTGTAGGTATTTGTCAAGTCTTAAATACCAAGCTCTGGGATCTTGCTTTAGTCCATAGAGTGTTTTCTTCAGTCTGCATACACAATATTGTTTGTCTGACAATTGAAATTCTTTTGTGTATTAAATATATACTTATTCTTATAGATTTCCATTTATAAAGGTTGACTTGACATCCATTTGATAAACTTTGAAGTTACTGAAACTCAAAAATGCAAAAAACATTATGATTGCTTCTAATCTTGAAAATAAAGAAAAGGTTTCTTCAAATTCAGTACCCTCAACTTGAGCATACCCTTTACAAACCAACTTTTCTTTATTTCTTACTACTTGTCCATCTTCATCTGATTTGTTACTAAAGACCCATTTAGTGCCAATCACATTCTTGTCTTTTGTTATGGGCATAAGTTCCCATCTCTCATTCTTTTCAATCTGATTTAGTTCTTCTTCCATGGCATTAACCCAATGCTTATCTTCACTAGATTGTGTAAAATTCTTGGGCTCTATTTTAGATAGCAAAGAAAAGTTCAATATTCTTCTAGTTTGAACTCCTACATCTATATCACCAAGAATCCAACTTTTTGGATAATTCTTTTGGAAAATTCTAGATGGTGTCTTTGGATATTGGCATTATATTTATTCACGTTCTTTCTTTTCTTGTTCTTTGTATATTGTATCCTCTGGATCTTTATTTGTTTGTGACTTTTCCCCTTGAGGTATTGCTTCATCAAATCTTACATCAATACTATCTACAACCTTGTGTGGTCCTTTTCTGTAGCATTTGTAGTCCTTGATTCCATATGCATAGCCAAGAAAGATACCTTCATTTGTTCTGGAATCAAACTTTTCTAAATTATATTCATTTCTCTTTATATAACACTTGATTCCAAATACTTTGAAGTATTTGATTGTAACTGGTTTACCTTTCAATAATTCATAAGGTGTCTTGTTTTCATTCACTCTAGTTTGTTCTCTATTCAAAATGTAGACTAATGTGTTGATTGCTTCTCTGCAAAAGGTGTCTGGTAGTTTGGATTCATTCAACATTGTTCTAGCCATTTCTTATACAATTATGTTCTTCCTTTCTACAACTCCATTTTGTTGTGGAGTCCTTGCTGTCGATTTTTTTTTCTTATGATCTGGATTATATTGAGAACAACATGAAGGAAGAGACATAACAAGGAAACACAAAGATATTACGAGAAACAAAATAATACAATTAAAATTAGATTCTATTAATGACATCTTGGAATACAAAAGACTATAAAATACAAAGCACACAAGTTATCTATAATGGTGGTAGCTTATCCTTGAAGAGAGATATTTGTTGACTATGCTCATTCAAGAGAATTTTATTATAAATAGGCCAAAAAGGCCTTTTAACATAAAGAATCAATGAGAAAACCTTAAACATAAAAAACTGTAACCCTAGAAGATGAAATGTCAAAAGGTATGTGGGACCCGATGTGGTTAGTTGATATGGAAACTTTTTGAGGGTGCAACTTTTGCATATGATCTATGTTTGGAGAACTCAGTAACTAATTGGAAAGGTCTAGTTGAGAAGTACAAATTTTGTTTAACCTATCATATGTTTTCAGCTACATGTTAGGCACTACCGCACCAAAACAATTTCATTTAGGGCCTCAAAACGGCCTCAGAAGTTTGGGACCCAAAAAATAGTAGAAAAACTGCCAAGATGTGGAACCATTATGAATTAGTGGAACATGTGGGAAGGAACCAGTGTCAACTAGATTAGTCCTTTCCCCTTAGGAATAATTAATGGTCCCCATTGCATAGATTTCCTCCACTAGATGGGGAAAATTTTGTTGAATCTAACTCCTAGTGAACCACTTTCCTTGGTGAAGAAGTTGCCTTGCTTTGAGGACCCAATAGAGTTGGATGTTCTATTGACATGTTCCCTTCATCTTACTTTCCATGATCCAATCAACTGTCACATGTTCAATGCAGTAAGGATTGAGTTTTATATAGGACACATGCTCATCCACATCTGAAGTGTTCGGGAGAGGTGGAAAATATGGTCGAAGTAGTTCCACATTAAATACGGGGTGCAAGCCAAGGAAAGGGGGAATAGTTAATTCAAAATAATTCTCTCCCACAACCTTGGTGATGGTGTAAGGCCCGTATTGGACTGGGAGCAACTTTCGATGGGGTCTTGTGAGGAGCTCTTTCTGCAAATGCAATCATACCTTATCTCCTACCTGAAAATTGTGTGGTACCCAATGTTGATCATGGGGTTGCTTGTACTTGGCATTGGATTTCTACAAAATATCATGAACTTGTTGTTGGATGTGTTTTTTTTGTTCAAAAAAATTGGTTGCTCGATGAACCTCGGTTTGAGCATGGGAGGACTCTTCCTATGTAGTTGTAATGGGAAGATCTACATCAATGGGGGCCAATGGCTGGAGCCCTAGGCACACCTGAAAAGGGTTGTGGCCAATAGAAATGTGGAGAGATCTATTGTAGCTATGCTGAACATAATGAATTCTATCACAACATGTTCTTGGATGTTTGTAATTGTACATCCTTGAGATATGAACAATCATAATATTAACTACCTCTATTTTTCCATTAGTATGTGGGTGGAAGGTAATCGATTTGTTTAGCTTTATGTCCATCAGTGACCAAAGACTAGACCAAAAAGTACTCTGGAAGCTATTGTCTTAGTCTAAATAATGGTCCATGGGAGCCCAAAATTAACCCAATCATGTTCAAATGAGATCTTAGTAGCGACCACGACTGTGATACTCTTCTTGCAAAGTGCCAAAACTACTATCTTAGAGAATCGATCAACGACCATGAATACACAGTCATTCCCATGCTTGGTGGAAGGTAGACCAGACATGTAATCCATGGAGATGGAATCCCAAGGCCTATCAAGAGTAGGAATAGGGGTGTATAGACCCTAATTATTGATGATGGGTTTGGAAATGGAGCAGAAAGTGTAGGATCTGATTTACTTGTGGACATCTTGTCGATTCTTTGGCCAATAAAAATGATTTTGCAGTATTTCCATTGTTTTTTCCACACCAAAGTGTCTTGCCACCCAACTATACTGAGATTCCCAAATCATCTTTTCATTCTCACTTGAAGGAACACAAAAATGGATCAGATGGCATAACTGTCCATCCTAGAGATAAAATTCAAGAACTAGTTTTCTTTCAATCAATGTCTATTAGGTAAAATAAAAGTCACAAACATTGTTGTATAAGTGTGTTCGACCAGAGGTATCATGCCCACAAGAGTTAAGAACTATGGTTAGTGCCACAACTGGGGTTTGACTGAGGTAGTCTACAAAATGGTTGGTGTTTCCCTTCTTGTACTTTATGTTCAAGTGGAATTTTGTAGGTACATGGACCACTTATGATGGTGGTCATTGTACAAATTTCCTTGTGTCTTCATGAATTACATAGGCCTATGATCAATGTGGATGATCATTTACTTCCCTAGAATATAATGCTTCCACTATTGACATGCCTGCACAATGGAGTACATCTCTTTGTCATAGTTGGGGTATCTGCGAACAACATTAGACAGTGTTTCACTATGATAGGACACCGAATTCCCATGATGACTAAGGACTACACTGATAGCATAATCTGAAGCATTTGTCTCAATCTCAAATGGTTGTTGCAGGTATGGTAGAATAAGGATTGGTGTTGAGAAGAGGAGGAATTTCAAATACTTGAATGCATTCTATTGTGACGGAACCCAAACAAACTTGGGCTTTTCTCCACCATTGGTCAACAAGCTTAGATCCCAAGCGATATGAGAGAACCCTAACACAAACTTGCGGTAGAATTTGTTGAGACCCAAGAATTTGCGGAACTCGATCAGTGTCTTCAGAACTGGCCAATCATGGATGACTTGGATCTTGGTTGGATCCACATGCACACCATGATCATGTTGAATGTGCTTCAAAAGTTCCTTCCACATTTTCCTAAATATGAGGATGACATCCAGATATACAACCACAAATGATTTTATGAATGGCCTAAATAAATCATGCATCATCTGCATGAATGTGGTCAGGGCATTAGTCAAGTCGAAAGGCATGAACAACCACTCGAAGAGACCTTATTTAGACTTGAACAATGTCTTGCATACAATCGTTTTCTCAATCGACATCTGGTGGTAGCATAACTTCATATCAATCTTACTAAACAAATTGACACCCTTGAGCTGATCAAGAAGATCATTAATCTAGGGGATTGGGTACTGTTTCTTGACTATGATCTTGTTCATAGATCTGTAATCAATAGGAACTTTCCATGTCTTGTCCTTAATTTATACTAGAATAATTAAGATCTTGCAAGGTGAGGATCTTGGTCTGATGTGGCCCTTCAAAATTATCTCTTGGATATAGCATTTTATTTCTTCATTCTTCGTAACAAAACACTTGTATACAGGGTCATTAGGTAGAGGAGCATTGGGTGCCAAATCAATAGAGTGCTTCACTTGATAGTGTAAGGAACCTCATTAGGTGATGCAAAGATGTGTTTTTTATCTTCTACTATCTTTTACACCTGTTGTTGTTGTGTAGAGAGACCTCGTGTAGAGGTTTTGGTGGTTGTAGTGACCTTCCGTTCACCTTTCGACCATACCATATTTAGAGGACAAATCTCTCAGTTTGAGAGACCACCTTTCTTTAGTGATTAGCGGAGATCAGAGAGATCACAATAATTGGGATTGCCTCTAGTACCCTATAGAGTTGACCTCCGAAAGTAATAGTGACACTATGTGGATTAGATTCATAAACATCATGATGCTTCCACATATATGGTTTTCCTAAAATAACATCACAAACTTCAAGAGGGAAAACATCACACAATACCTCGTCTTTGAAGGGTTTGATGCCATAGTGTAAGAGACATTGCTAGCTGACGCAGATGTCTCATCCCTTGCTGAGCCAAAACAAGGTTACCAACTTAAGGAGAACCGTGACCTCAAAATGAGAACTCTATCCCTTAAAACCCATATTTTTGAATAAAAAACATGAAAATCAACCCCTGAATCAAAAAGTGGTGCTACTGGTAGCACCATTTTTTCTAGCCTGGGTTAAAATTACAACATTTTCAAGCATGACCTTAAAAACTCATATAGATGCTGAGAAAAAACTTAAAATCAACACCTAAATAAAAAAGTGATGCTACCTAAAGAAAAATGTTTTTTTTTTAAACATTAAAATTATATCTATTTACGACATAATTGAAATTGTGCCATTAACAACATATCCCTACACACATAAACAACACAAAATTGGACCCCAAATGGTCATTTGAAATTTTATTTACAATTTTTTTTTTAATTTACATTAAAAAATAAATAAATAGAAAAGATAAAATCTTCACAAAAGTTATTTAAAAAAATAAAAATAAAAAAACATTTAAAAAATTGTACTCAAAACCCAATTTAAAAAAAAAATAAAAAATAAAAAAGAAGATAAAAAGAAAATTAACTAAAAAATAAAAAAATTTAAAAGTTTCCTCCAAAAACAATTAAACAACATGGAAGACAAGAGGCTACATAAAATTGCTTCAAAATCAAGTCATAACCACCATCGACTCAAGCGAGGATGGCATAAAGATGCCCGGTCTTGGCTAAACTATTGGGGGATCATGGAAGAAACCATTTTGCA
>CBVK0103615648.1:0-11477 GCA_900067695.1 Picea abies | reverse complement strand
TTTGTGACACTAAGAAGGTTAAAGATGAAAAACACTTTCTCTTAGATTGTCCAGCCTATACCCATATTAGATCTGATTTTCAAAATAATGATCACACTACCAACCTTCCTAACCTCTTAACTCAACAAAAGTATGGTGATCTTGGAAAGCTTCTCTTAATGCTTTTCGAGCAAAGAAACAAAATTCTAAAGAATCACAAGTAATCACTTACCCTCTTAAGATCCGATAGACCAACTAGGTCTTAGTGGACATTAATCATCATCATCATCATCATCATCATCAATAAAATAAAAAACAAAAGTTAAAAAAAAGAAGTTAAAACCAATTTTAAAATTAAAATCAAAATAAAATTAATAAAATTAAAATAAAAAAATTAAACAAAAATTAAAATTAAAAACATAGAAATTTAATTAAAATCAATCAAACAAAAAAAATTAATAAAAAAAAAAAAATTAAAATTATAACAAAATCAATTATAAAAAAGAATAAAAACCAATTAGTTTTTTTGGGCATCATAGATGTCAGGGGGATGTTGGGCTTAGCCCGTGGGGGGATGGAAAATTCCCAACATCTCCCCCACACCCTCTTTATTCATTTTTAACAAATTGCTTTTAAAAAAAAATTATAATTTTTTTTTAATTAAATTGTTTTTTAATTATTTTTTATATTTTATTTTTAAAGTAAAATTTGTATATAAGTTTTTTTTTTTTTTTAAACATTTTATTTTAGTGTTTTCAAATTATATAATGTGTGTTTTAAAGTATTTTATTTTTTAATATTTGACATCAGATTTTGTTTTTTAAGTTTATATATATGATGATGATGATGATTAACGTCCACTAAGACCGAATTTGTCTATTAGAGCTTAAGAGGGTAAGTGATTACTTGTGATTCTTTAGTATTTTGTTTCTATGCTCGAAAAGCATTAAGAGAAGCTTTCCAAGATCACCATACTTTTGTTGGGTTAAGAGGTTAGGAAGGTTGGTAGTGTGACAAAAATTTTGAAATTGAGATCTAATATGGGTATAGGCTAGACAATCTAAGAGAAAGTGATTTTCATATTCAACCTTCTTACTGTCACAAAGGTGACACACTCTTTCATCCCATGGCATTTTAGGAATTGACCAACACCCAGTTTCACTATGAAGCTCGTGAGAATTTGTTCTTATCTTAGAAATGCTTATTTTTTTCTTTACACTTGGCAAAACAGACAGATAATTTTGATCTTCTAGATTAGGGTAGCTTACATCCTTATAATACCTTAATTTTATTTTTTGCTCTAACTCTTTATCATACAACTTTTTCTCCTTAAATTTTGATTTGACGATTTTTTTAATAGTATCTTTATTCTACACAATGGTGTCTTCCATGATTCCCCAATAGTTTAGCCAAGACCGGGCATCTTTATGCCATCCTCACTTGAGTCGATGGTTCTTATGACTCGATTTTGAAGAAATTTTAGGAATCCTCTTGTCTTCCATTTTTTTTAGCTTGTTCTTTTACATTAGGTATCTAGTCATATCCATGCTCTCAATGGAGGAGATACTTTTTTCTAAGAAGAGGATGGGATAGGGCGTATTTCCTTTAATTTTGAGATTATAGGTTATAAAATTCTTTTGTATTTTCTCTATCTTTCTGCTGGATTCACGAGAGATACTACAACCCTAGACTTCACATCCATAAAGAATAACAGGTGTAACAAGAGTCTCAAAAAGGAGATTCTTCTTATCCCAACTCCAAATATCAACTGATTTACAATTGTTTTCAAGACCATAATAAGATTTCCATCCCCCTATTGGCACAGGGGCAGACCCAGGGTTCAATGCTACAATAACGCACCAACAAAACCCTAACTACCAGCCCTTTTGACAACACCTGTGAAGTAGATGAATTCTCACCCGAGGTAGAGGCAAGGGTGGTTACAAGACTCAGATGAATGCAACCTTAGCTGGGACATAGATATGTGATTGTAATAATTAACATAGCACTTAGCATCAACAGTTCATAATATTCAACCAATATCTACTGTGCAGATAGAATAGAGCATCGCATCACTCACACTGATCTAATGTATTTAAGAACTTAGTATAGGTAAATGCATCAGATCTAGAAGATCAATCACTAAGCACATTCATATAGGTCAGATCTCACATTCTTACATATCATTAGCACTAAGCATAAGAAGATCTATCTAATCATCTCAAAGCACTTAGAAAATAACACATAAATGCATCAGAACATCGTATAGAGCAATTTAACACAGCATTTACGTGGTTCATCCCCACCCTAGGGCTACGTCCACCAACTCTTATTCTTTATTAGCTTTGTTAATAGGTTACATGCACAGAGCCTTAGAACCCTACTCCGTATAGGACAGAAGATCTACGCAGCTCGCTAGATCCTTCTTCCTTGTGTTACAACAAAAATCCCTCCACAGTCTTGCTACAATCATTTGCACCTAGCTCTGCAATCCTCTCACAGTATGCACAAAGAGTTTTCAAACCCTACTTGCACTTAACACTTAGCTTACCATCCTTCCATCACATAGATTCCTTTTTTCTTTCTTACATAGCCTAGACATCTATTTATAAATTACAAAATAGGCCTAAACATGGGTAAACCCATGGGCCGACATTCCATGCCTGTTACATATTCCCAAATCCCCAAAAAGACCCAAAAAGGGGTCGAGATCCCATGATATCCACTTTTTCTTGCGCTCCTCATTCGATAGGTTGTCGAAGTCCCAAAATAGGTCAAACTTGACCAGATCCCTCAAAACTTGGTCAAGGCCCAACAGGCCCCCAACAGTCACCTATGACTCGTCTCGAGTCACTCTGATGCAAGAAGTTCTTCTTCGAATGCTTCGAGCTTGGCTCGAACTACTTCGACTTGATTCTATGCTACAATATCTTGTTCAACAAACTCTTGAATGACTACATCATTCACAGGTCCTTACATGCATTGTCTTGTTGTGGTGCTAACCTGCTCTAGTTCTGTTCCCTGGCTCTCGACCTCTAGGAACAATTGGTAGGCCTTGTCTTGTACAGGTCATAGTATCTGAGTTACTTCCATAAATCTGCTTTGGATAGCATGGATTTGCTGCTAGGTGGTTCACTGCTCTTGAGATCTCTTCATTTTGTCCACAACTGTCAGGGTTTTCAGTTGCGCCTGTAGTGTTTATGCATGCTGCTTCACTTCCTGGAGCTGCGACTCTAGTGCTTGTAACTCTGGGTTCTCAGTGAGTTTTTCATATGTCTGGGCACTGCGATCAATTAATTACTTACATTCTAAGGTAAGGGACTTTAGCCTTTCAACTACACTCCTGGCAGTTGCTTCTCTCTGTTCCTTTACCTCCTGTGGGGTCTCGGGCATAGTGCGTAGTTCTAGGTCTGCGATGCGTTATTGTAGTTATTGGATCAATTCTTCAAGTTGCACTACTTTTTTTTTGACTTGATCCTCTATCTTTACTTATATGATTGTCACAGAGTGAAGTTCTCTGTTGATTGCTTGCTTCATTTCAAGTTGCTCTGCGAGCAACTATTCCTTTCCTTACTGTAGTTGTTCCTTTTCTTCATCAAATTTTTCTTGGAGAGAAAGATTTTCTTGTTCTATAGCACTACATTGTTCTACAAGTACTCCCTATACTTGTGCGAAATCCTGGGTGGCTTGTGTTATTTCCTCTTGCACTCATCAAATATGAGCTTCAAATGTATCAGCAAATCGGTGGAGTTGAGCTGGTTCATATCCTAGTTCTGGTGTTCCTAATGACAAAGGCGTAGTGGAGACTACACAGATGGACTGTAGTACTTGTTGGACCCTTTGGAGCTCAACCTCAATTGTATTTTACATCTCCTCCTACTTATCTTCTTGCTTCTCTGCTATCTCCAACAAAGAATCATTTAAGGCTTCTATAATGAAATTGAAATCATCAACGGTGAGGATGGTATGCATCTTAGTTATGGGGGCTTTTGATCTCTTCTGGGAGGAAGGTTTCAGGGGGGAAACCTTCCTTTTCTTAGAGGGGTCCTCCTCATCTCTAGGTGGTGTTACTTCACCTTTCCTCTGTTCAGCTTCTATGCCATCTATCTCTTCGCCATCACCTCCTTGCTTTGGTGACATGGAAGGAGTCTTCACTGAGGCACTACTTAAATCTTGTACTTCGTTAGTCTTCTTTGTTTTTCTAGGTCCAAGTGTATCCTGTGTAGTTTCTGGGCTGTCGATGTTGGGCATCTTCATAGGGTCTATTGGAATGAGGAGGTCTGCCAACCATTCCTTGGTGATCTCTTCCAAGTCCTCCTCCATCACCTTGTAATAGGAATGAAGTTGTTTCTTGTGTTTGTCAATGCGCACTGTGATGTAAATAAATTGTCGGTCTACACTTAACTTCATCAAAGGCCTGAACCAGTGTAAAGTGTTTGGAGTCATGCGAGGCTCATACTATATGGCTCTCTTCAACTAGTTGTAGTATGTATGGAACACGACATTTGACTGTCATTGCTTATTAATGTCACTTGAGTACCACAATGTACTGAACTTCATGGCCAGTGGTTCAAAAGGATTGATGTGCAGGAAGGTCGCACCTTCTGACATTTCCTAGGAAATGAAAGCAATCAGGATCAATATCCAACTAAAATAAAATTCGTACCCTTGATCCTAGGCTTCTCTGCAGTCGAGTTCTAATTGGTTCACCAGGTACTTCACCCAGTTCATATGAAGACCTTATGTGCACTTCCTTGCGAGGTCAACTACAAAACCGGTGACTTGGGTGGGTCAGTTTTTTCATACTAACTTCCCTACAATCAATTGATAGGTGAGGCGCACTGTGCCACTTAGGATAGAATCTACCTTGTAGCCTCACGTTCCCTTCTCGACATCTCCATAGGTGTATTTGATCCGTTGTGCTAGAGCGTGATCCATGGATTTTCTAGTATAGAAATCCTGTGGGTCGGGTCCTTGCATACTCAAGCCCATGATCTGATTGATCAAGGTCATATCAATTGTTATGCGATGGTCTAGCCACAAGTAACCACCATGGTAACAAGACATTAGTAGTTTGACACATGCGTTCACCTCCTAGTGTCGTCTGAAGTGGGGAATTTTCATGACGTTCAGTAGAGTGGATTGTGCGAGGTTCATGGTCCATGATTGGGTAATTATCTTTGAGTTCTTCCCCTTAGTTCTGGTTAGGTACTTGTACGGGGCTAGCATGTTGTAGACTTTGCGATCTCCAAGGTTGAAGTCACTAAACCTCAACGCTGCGATATTATCTTGGTCTGCTTGAACTGCGTGGATCCCCTTTTGGAGATACACAGTGACCAAGGCGTACTCAAAATATCTAGGTATGTTGTTGTGGTTTACAACACTGCTCAAAGGTGGTGTATAGGTGGGTAATATAGTCAGGATCAATTTAGCATTCGCTAGATCATCCCTATTCTTGGTTCACTTCTCATCGGATGGTCCTTCTCCATGAGCATTTGACGGAGATGCTTGCACTATTTTCGTAGATGAAGCCTATACACCTACAGATAATCCTCTCTCTGACATGATTCTTTCAGTCATCAGGTTGAGGAGTACTTATGTCATTGATTCTTTGACTGCGTTGATATTGTTAGACATACGTGCTCGGGATTAGTGATATTGGGTTCACGGTTAACTTAGACACTGCAATAAAAAAGACAACAAGAGTGTTATGATCACTATGTGAAAGCAACTTAGTCTCCAGGCTCAAATTCTCAGTTTGAAAAAGTGTTCTCGTTGCTCCGCGCGATGGGATAAATAAATATCTTTTGAACGGGTCACTTGCAATGGGTATGAGCTCTTTATTAACTTTGTTTTGACCGTTGTGGTGCAGTTCAACAGTTTGATGGCGAACCATAAATTCCTTTCTACCCATTTGGGGCGGAAGTCGAATGGATATATCGTTCCCAAGGGTTATATTGCTTCGCCATCGCGAAGTGCCATGTGTCGTTGTTCTCATATCCCAAAGAAGCTCCAATTTTGCAAATTTTCCTTCTACGAGGTTCCCTCTAGAACATTCTGCAATTTGTCGATCTTAGTTCTCTTCTTACTTAGCTTTCTAGCCTTCTTTCCAGTGAGCTTCGTCTCAGTATTCTTTTTTCCATTCTAATTCTTATCTTCTTTTGACATAGTGACTTCGTGTTGTTGAGATTCTTTCTTAGGATTTAAGGGTATTACTTCTTCTTTATCTGGAGTAGGTACTTCAGTCTTTTGAGGGTCTTCTAATGTTCTTGCAACTTCGACATCTAAGTCTCCGGTGTTAAATATTTTCGATCTATTATCTTGTTCTTCAATCAAGTGTGTGATCCTTCTAGTCATGAAATCTTTTAATTCTTGTTTCTTCTGCTCCAAAACTTCTTTTTCTTCCTTTCATCTGGCTTGATCTCTGTCAATCCAAGGTTTTCCTAGTAACATGGCAGATGGGGTGTTTTCCTTGGTAAATTTAATAATCTCAAAATATTCTTCTGTCGAAGTTCCATTGACCTGCATAGGTATCTGAGGGAGTCTCCCACATAGGTTTATCAATTTTTCTCTGAATAACCTTATTCCTCCTAATGAAGGAATCATAGCAGGCTTCCCTATAGCTTCCCAAGTTCTTTCTATCATGATATTCACCTAGGTTTCCTCATCTAGAAAACAGTCAATGTCGAAGTCTCCTATTCGTGCTTCAATGCATTCCTTTTATTTGAAGATCTCTGATAATCTGACATGTCGGTGATCATTTAGGGTTTATTTCATTTGTAGCAATGCTTTCTATGATTCTTTCTACGGTTCTTCTATTTTTGGATCTACCTTAGGGTTTTCTTGATTTAGATTCATTCCTTTCATCTTAGCAATCATTCTAGGGCAATCCAACACTTCATGGTCCATAGCTTTACAACAAAGACAACTAGGTATTTTCCCAAGGCATTCCTTAGTAATATGTCCCAGTCTTATGCAACTGTAATAGAGGGTTAATCCTCTCTTTCGTTTAAATGATCCCCAACCTTTCCTGTACTGCGCGCTAAGATCATAGGAGCTAACCTGGAGAAAAAAATTCTAGGATCCTGCATCCATTTGTTAGTCCAAACATTCTTTCTATGCATAGGTATAACATATCTTTCACTATTCTCATAAGATCTACTCATATCAAACCTTATTTCAACTATTAGTGCACTATTTTTCAGGCTAGGACAGAATCTATCAAACATACCTAGATCCATACTTTAGAAATAAAAAATTTCTGCTTATCTTACTTTTTCAGAGCACAAAGCTTCCAAATCTAGAAATTTTCACTATTCTTACCTTTATTAGAGCATAGAGCTTACAAATCTTACCTCTTTTCTTTAGATAGTCTCACTTTTACCTTTCTTAGAGCACAAATCTTTCAGATCTTACCTCTTCTATTCAGATATGACCTCTTTTCTTGGAATAGAGCTCCTCAGGTCAAGTAGAATGTTGCGCTCTATGGAAACACATCTATGCATAGATCTTTCACAATCTCAGGTCGAATATTTGCACAAAGATTCTTCTTTATCAGTTCCCAGTAATCATAGTTTCAGGTCTGATACTGCGCACTTCAACAGTAGATCTACAAACAAAGCTTCTCTTTTTTTTACTTCAGTTCCTAGCAATCACAGTTTCAGTCCCCGACAATGTAACCATTTGTCGGCACAGGGGAAGACCTAGGGTTCAACGCTACAACAATGCACCAACAAAACCCTAACTATCGACCCTTTCGGCAACACTTGGGAAAAAGATGAACTCTCACCTGAGGTAGAGGCAGGGGTGGTTGCAGGACTCAGATGTCTACAACCTTATTTGGGACACAGATCTGTGATTGTAATACTTAATAGATCACTTAGCACCAACAGTTCATCAATATTCAACCAATATCTACTGTGAAGATAGAACATAGCATCACATCACTCACACTGATATAATATATTTAAGCACTTAGTATAGGTAAATGGATAAGATCTAGCAGATCAAGCACTAAGCACATTCATATAGGTCAGATCTCACATTCTTACATATCATTAGCACTAAACATAAGCAGATCTATCTAATCATTCAAAGCACTTAGAAAATAACACATAAATGCATCAGAACATCGCACAGAGAAGAATAACACAGTATTTATGTGGTTCACCCCCACCTTGGGGCTACGTCCACCAACTCTTCTTCTTTATTATAAATTATTATAGGGACAATTTTTATCTAGATTGTTTTTCTTATAAAAAAAATAGAATTAATAGGTGAAAAAAAACAAATTGCTATATACATCTTTTTAGTATTGATGTCTGAAATTTCTATCCAAATGTACTTATAGAGATCATCGATTTTATGAAGTTGAATGTGAGGAGAAATGCTCTTTCCAATGTAACAGGCTATGCCTCTTATCCCTCTACGATAGGAATTTTTGTTCCATATCGACCACAAGACAAATTCTTCTATGTTAGAGACCTTGGACTCTTCATTATCCCATGTTTCAACTAGACAAATAATATCAATGTCACTCAGGATCCAACTTATCATAAGACCTTTGCGCCATGAAAAATCACAATAATTCCAAAAAGAGATCTCAAGTGTCCCAAATTCCTCTTTATTCTTATCTTTTTAATCTCTATCCCTAACAATAGTTTTTCTATTATTGCTCATTTTATAATAATTTTCTTATTTTTATTTATATTATATTGATTTTAACATAAATTATTTGAAATAAAATTTAACAAATATGATCTTTAAAAAAAATTGTTTTTAAAAATAAAATTGATATTTTATATTTTATCAATTAAAAGTAATATATCAATTACACACGCTTTTGGTCCAAACACAATGTCATTCACAACACTAGTATATTTGAGTTTTAATAAATTATCCTTAATATAGTTAATAACAACACTATGTACTTGACTTTTGACATCTATGATATGATTTTTAATATTCTTTTCTTAATATTGTGTTTACGTGTTTTTTAATGGGCATCTAAACCGTGTAGAGTGACTCTATCATGGAGAGAAAAAAATTGTGTTCATTATATTATTTTTTAATAAAATATGTTTCCACTTAAAATATAATATTTCTTTTTTATAAGATAAGTGTATATAAATTTTTATAAGATAAGTGTATATAAATTGTTGATTCAGATTTTAAGATAAGCATCCAAGTGTAGTTGAAATTATTAAAACAATGACACATAATAGCTTAAGAATAGCGAATGACTAGGGATGTAAATAGGTAAGAGCTTAAGAGTAGCGGCTTACTAAGTATGCAAATATATTTTACATGGTACGCTCAAATCTATGCATAATCATTTTTGTTCAAAAATAACATAAGGGTCCAAAATGGTGGATGGTTGCAGGGAAAGAGGGGATTTGACTTCACAAAAGAGGAAGAGAAAATGGGGTTCTAGTGGAAAGTAATCTTCTATTACTAAGTTTGAGTTTAATAACTCATATCTTTCTATCACATGATTTAAATAAATGTTGTCCGCCACTTTTCACTTCGAATGCCACTTTAGAAGAATACATTGGTGGTTGAGAAATGTCTACTTCTTGTGTTATGGAGGTATTGAGGCTAGGTACAATTATCATGGTGAAAGTGTAAGATTCCTCCATTCTCATGGGAATTCACATGTTCCATTATTATTGTTGGTGGTGGTGGTGTTGTTGTTGTTATTTTGAGGGGGCAGGGCATGGAATGTGGGGTGCATTTCATTGTCATGATTGTCACCATTCTCAAGTGTAAACACTACCCAAGTTCTGACATGTTTCATTTTCTTCTATTTGAAAATATGAAAATCACAAAATCAACTATGTGAAGATTAATTTGTAGACTTGATATGAGAGGTGGATCCTTGCAAAGGAGTGTAGAGGTTTAGTTATTAAGGAAACCTTCCATTTCGATATTAAGTATTTCCCATTGAAATTGTTAGAGCTAAATCATGAAATTTAGTTATCTATAAATTTTCATAGATATTCCACTGGAACAGTTCATCACAACAAATATTTCATTATTCTAAAATATTTATTTCCTTAGATACTCGAGTTCTTATTACTAGCTTAATGCTCAAATTTATGAAAATAACTTAATTCTAAAAATGAAACAACAAGAAAATAAACACATCAATCACACAAATGAACACAAGATGTGATTTGGGAATCCTAATATAGGAGAAAACCTAGCTAGAAGGCGAGGCCTATGATCTTCTCTCTTTTCTTCAATTATGAAAATGCAAATACAAAGAAAGGGGCACAGACTATGGAGTTGAATTTGGCACTGTGGTCTAAATGGATGTTCTATAATCTTCTTCCTCCTCTCTTATGATCTCAAATATCACTCCAATATTCTTTGCTCAACTATGGAATAAGTACAATGCTAAAATAATGGAACCCCATCTCTTCCCATGATGGAATAATGAGAGGGGGGGTGAATCAATATGAACACTTTTATTACTTTTAACCACAATATGTAATCATTAATTTCATCAACAGTATAATATCAATGTATCATGAGCAGTATAAATCAACAGTGCATAATAAACAACCACAGATACACAGTACATCAGAATTTACATGGAAACCCAAATGGGAGAAAACCACATAATGTTTTTCTTATACATCAAAAGAATACATTCATTAGAAGCACCAACTTCCCAATTCTTCAGCTGCAACTAGAAGGAGACTTCAACCCCCTATTTATAGGCTCCAACCTAAAGGAAGCTACAACTCCCTGAATTCTCTAGATCCAACCAGAAGGAGGCTACAACCTCCTGGTTTTTAGGCTCCAACCTGAAGGAATCTCCAACTCCCTGTGTTCTCCAGCACCAAACGAAAGGAGGCTACAACCCCCTTTCTTTGCTCCATCCCACCGCCCTAAAATATAATTGTAGACCAAACTATTAGTACCACAATCACTACAACTATCACTGCCACTGTCACATCAACCTATGACTATCAACTTGTCCAACCTATCACTATCACTGTCACTACCACTGTCACTATCATTGTCACTGTCACTACCACTGTCACATCAACCTGTGACTTTGAACTTGTCCAACCTGTTACTGTCACTGTTGGCCCTTGGTTATGTATTAAGGAAGAAAGAGAAGATTAAGGAAGAAGAAAGACAAAGTACAAAGTGCGCAGAAGGCACACAAACTGAGGAAGGGTCGAAGTGGTTAAAGAAGGAGTGAGGTCAAGGGAAAGCGAGTCGTTAAAGGAGAAGATCAAGGAAGACAGAGAAGCAAGGAAGATGAATCATGGATAGGTGAGCAAGAAGAGGAAGACATTAATAGGTGCTTTGGATCACCTCGTGGAGAAGAAGGAACGATAGGTTGGTGAAGTCCTTAAAGTGCGGGTTATGTGGACCTAGAGTTTTGTCACCTAGGGTTTTAGACCTAGGATTTTTTACACCTAGGCTTCAGTTTAGGGTTGTCTAAGAGTCATGGAATGTATAAATAGAGGTCTAGAAGAGCT
>CBVK0103615627.1:0-17912 GCA_900067695.1 Picea abies | reverse complement strand
TCTATCAAATTTATTCAGATCAACTCTTTCTTCTAACTGTTCCCTAGTTTCTAGAGTAGAACAAAATCTATCAAGCATACCTAGATTCATACTTTCAAAACAAAAATTTCCACTTATCTTACCTTTACCAGAGAACAAAGCTTTAAGATCTTACCTCTTTTCTTCAGATCCAGTTTCTTTCTTAGTACAAAGCTTCGTAAGTCAAGTAGAATACTATGCACTACAACAACAGATATACGCACATATCTTTCTCTTTTCTTTAGTTCCCAACAATCACAATTTCAGGTCCCGACAACAGAACCATTTGTTGGCACAGGGGAAAACCTAGGGTTCAATGCTTCAACAACGCTCCAAAAAACCCTGACTACCAGCCCTTTTGGCAACACCTGCGAAGGAGATGAAGTCTCACGCGAGGTAGAGGCAGGGGGGTTGCATGAATTAGGTGTCTACAACCAATTTGGGACACAGATCTGTGATTACAACACTTAACAGAGCACTTAAACAACAACATGCATTAGTTCTTGAATCTCCTTCACATCGCAGATAAAAACCCTTATGACAGATCAATGCAGTAACAATCAAGATCAAGCCCTTAAAACCTCTTAGCACATATAATTAACTTAAATATAAAATTCAATCATCTATAATCACTAAGTAACAACATCATATGCATTCATCATACATTATAACAATAACACTAAGCAAGTAAACAACATAAACAACATCTCACAAATCACATCAAGACATAGGATATACGTGGTTCACCCCAGTGTGGGGCTACATCCACCAACTTCTTCTTCTTATTTCTTATTCTTCAATCTTCTTACACTCATATTCTCCTATGCACAAATCCACAGAGCCCAACTCCATAGTGGACAGGTGATCTTTGCACAACGCACTAGATCCACCTTCCCCAAAATCAGGTCAAGGAACAGAGCCAACTCCTTAATAACAAAGAGAACTTACATACAAAGTCTGTGCATAAAGAAACTTAAAAAATACTTTCACTTAGCTCTACAAGCCCTTAACACATTCTTGCACAAAGCCAACCAGATCTTATCTGCACAAAGAACTTACAATCTCTTGCACTAAGACAATTACAAGTCATTTCCAAGTTGTGTTCTTACACCACTTAGCTACTTATTTATACATTTACAAAGAGGCCTAAACATGGGTAAACCCATGGGACGACATCCCATACCCATTACATAAACCCAAAAAACCTTTGTTGGGTCCACAAGCCCACAAAGTGAGCGAGATCCCACGATCTCTACTCTGCCTGGGCGCTCCATCTTTGACCAGCCTGTCGAAGTCCCAAAAATGGTCAAATATGACCAATGTTTCCTCGAAACTTAGTCAAGGGACAAAACCACCTCAACCTCGACCATTAGTCAATCTACCACGATTAGACATTCACTGCAAAGAATATCACAACCCAACATTCTCTCACTTGTTTTCTTCTTTTTTGAAACAAGAGATTCCTGAACTTTTGTTCACAGACCCGGGTTATCAATGCCCATTTCCTCTCTGCACCAAGATAAATTCAAAACACTCACATACTTGGTCAACGAGTTTGCTATATTTTCCAACGTGTTTACTTTCTCCAATAACACCTTTTTACTTTCCACCATGTCTCTTAAGAAATGGTATTGTACATCAATGTGCCTAGTCTTCAAATGATAAGCATGTTTCTTTTCCAAAAATATTGTGCTTTGACTATCACAACTTACCTTCATAACTCTCTTCTCAAACCCAATTCCTAAACATAGCCTTTGTAGCGATAACACTTCTTTGCTTCCATGAGTGGCCACCATGTATTCAACTTCTATTGTTGACAAGGCCACGATTGCTTGTCACTTACTCATCTAGCTTATTGCTCCACCGAACATCTTGAATACATATCCATTGGTCAACCTCCATCGATCTAGATCTCTAGCCCAGTCGACGTCGACAAATAATGTACATTTAATTTACCATAGTCACCTATAGGTCTTCCTTGGTAGCATATAGCATAGTACTTCATGCCACACAAATACATGAATACTCTCTTGACAACATCCTAGTGCTCCTTTCCAGGTGTCTTCTTGAGTGTAGACCATTGAATACATTTGAATACCAAACACTTTCATAGGGAACATGTGCCATTTCCTTTATTTCTTCCTATGTCTTTGGAAACTATTCAATAGTTATCCTTGCTCCCACATGAATTGGCACCTTCATTGGTTTGCAATCCTGCATGTTGAACCATTTCATAACCATTTCAATATACTTCATCTAATTCAAGAAAATATTTCTAGCGTCTCTTAATATCCATTCCTAGAATGAATTTAGCTACACCGAGATCATTCGTGTTGAACTTTGAGGATAGCTTGTTCTTCACCTCCTTTATTGTGTCCATGTTGTTTCCAATCAATAACATGTCATCGACATACAAAGCTACATATATGAAATGTCCACCTTCTTCCTTGGAATATATGCAGTGATCAACTTTACTTCTCACAAATCCCAAACTAAGGATGTATGTGTCGAACTTTTGCTACCACATACTTGGCGATTTCTTTATACTATAAAGATATCCTTTCAGTTTGCACACCAATTATTGATTTACCTTTACTTCAAATCCTTCAGGCTATTTCATGTAGATTTCTTCTTCAAGGTCCCCATGTAGAAATGTTGTCTTCACATCCATCTGTTCTATTTCCATATCAAATGTTGCAGCCAAATACATTACTACTCTAATGTAAGTTAGTTTTGCAACAAGGGAAAAAATCTCACCGAAGTCGACTCCCTCAACTTGGGAATAACCTTTTGCTACCAGTCAATCTTTGAACTTCTCAATTTGTCCTATCACATTCATCTTCTTCTTGAATACCATTTTCTACCGACAAGATTTCTTCCACTAGGTAACTTGACTAAATCCCATGTATCATTCTTTTGTAAGGATTCCATCTCTTTGACCATGGTGTCCTTCCAGAGTTTACCCTCTGTTGAGTTGACTGCCTCATCGACCGACTTGGGCTCATCGTCGATGACAATTAGCATGAATGCAGAACAAAATTTGCGTGGAATATGCCTTTCGACTGGTTTTCTTATTCTTTCTGACCTCCTTACCAGTGGAGTATTTTGTTCCACCTCTTACTCAAATTCATTCGATTCATCTGAATCATCTTCTTTTTCCTCGGTTCAAACTGCATTGTATCAAGATTATTATTTGTCTGAACAAATTATTTAGGCTCAAACTTACCTCTAACTTCTCTAAAGACCACATATCAAATGTACATTTTTCTCCTTGATGCAGGATCCTAGAGATTATATCCTTTTATTCCTTCTTTATATCCAATGAAAATACATTTGATTTCCTTCTTGTCCAGCTTGCTCCTCTTTTTCTTGGGAACATGCACAAATGCATCACATCCAAATACTTTGATATGTGAAACCAAAGTATTATTACCTTACCATACCTCACGTGGAGTCGTTTCGACTAGCATTGACAAAGGAAACATATTCACCAGATATCTTGCAGTTTTGACTGTCTCCGCCAAGAATTCTTATGAGAGCCCAACACCACTAAGCATGATCCTTGCCTTATCCATCAACGTTCTATTCATTCTCTTGGAAACTCCATTTTCCTTTTGGGTATATGGTGTGTTATTTTGGTGTGCTATGCCACACTTCTTACAGAACTGATCAAATTCTTTTCCATATAATTCAACACTGTTGTTAGTCCTCAACACTTTAATCCTATTCTCTGTTTGGTTTTCCACAAGAGATTTAAACTCCTTAAATCTCTCAAAAAACTTTGATTTCTTCCTCAGGAAATATATCCATGTCTTCCTGAAAAAATCATCTATGAAGGAGACATAATACTGGGATCCACCAAGTGAAGTCACTGTAACCAGGCCAAACACATCACTATGAACCAATTCTAGAATCCCATTTTCCCTTGTCTCTCCAGATGGGAACCTCACCCGATTTTTTTTTCCATATAGGCAATGTTCAAAAAATTTGACCTCTAAACCACATTCAAGAAAACCTTTGACCGTAATTTTGTTATGCATATCTCAAATTCCTTTTTATCCAATGTGTCCCATCCTCTTGTGCTAAAACCTGTTCAGGTCGATTTTATCATGTCTTGTCGATTCGGTTTGAACCAACTTAGCTCGAGTCAAGTCGGGTTGTGTCGACGTCGAGTTGCATTCAAGTCAATTTCAGGAGTAACGATGTTATTGCATCCATTCGAGTCGACATTTCCTAACAACTTGTATAGGGTACCAATTCGAACTCCTTTCATTAATACCATCACATCTTTGACCATATTGCACGTATCCTTATGAAATAGAGTATGAACACCTATATCACCCATATTGCTGACATATATTAGGTTTCTTGCCAAACTCGAAATGTGTAGCACACCTGGAAGGGTTCGTTTCCTCCCTTCCTACAATATCAATCAAACTCCTGCTTGTTCAAAAATTTAGGTTGTCGAGTCATCCCTCCAAGAACACATCACCTTCATCATATCATTCATATTAACATAACCATTATTTATGTGGTGTCATATGATAGGATTCTCCTGAGTCGATCAAGAAAACATCTTGATCCGACTATGTACTAGTCGACGCCAGGTACACATTTCCTCCCTTATCTGAGGTCATATTTCTCTTAGTTGACTACTTCTCATAGGATCTAGAAATGACTTATGTTTCCTTCGAATTACATTCCTTTTTATAATTCCCAGCTTTACCGCATTTCCATCATCTTTGTGTCGACTGAACCGGGGATCTATATCTACCCTTCGATTTAGACTTTCTACCAGATAATTTTCCTTTATCTCTTTCAACCGATTGACCTCTTACTACTAGAGCATCTTTGGTCTATCCTTCCATGTTATTCCTTCTCATTTCTTTGAGAACAGAGAAGCAACCACGTCCTCTATAACTAGTGTGGTTGTATTACTCCCAATATCCATGACTAAGCTACCCCAGGAGTCTGATACACTTCTCCTCGTCAATGATCTTAATATCCACAGATGATAACTAGCTTAACACGATATTAAACACATTTAAATTCTCAGTCAATGAACTTCCATCACTCATTCTTAGAGTATATAGTTTCTTTCCGAGAAAGAACTTATTTACCAAAGATTTTGACTGGTATACGCTTCGCATCTTGTCCCATAGTTTCTTGGCCAATTCTTCCCTTGAGACATTCATCATTACCGCATTTTCAATAAAAATATGAATCATATTTATTTCTCTTCTTTCTATTTTCTCCCATTCTTCCATCGACATGCCTATCGGATGGGTACCTGAATAGACCATTGTACATTATTCTCGATCTACAAGAAGATATTCCATTTTAAGATTCCAAATCTCAAAATTTTGGCCATTAAATTTTTCTATCTCTATTCTATTACTCCTCATCATTCTTTACCATGATCTTTAACACAACTTATGACTTATGACTCTTACTATACCTAGGGTTTAGTTCTCATATTCAAGATTGGTAAATCAAGATCTGATATACTTGCCAAATCATAACACTACTCTGATAACTCACTTGTCAGGGAAGACCTGAGCTCTGATACCACATGTTGGGAAATGAGAGACACTTCCACACTAATCCTAGTAAAAGAGAAGAAGAATTTAATCAAGAACGTAAATGAAAGAAGCAATCACACAGTACATAGAGATTTTACCCTGGAAACCCTAAACTAGGAAAACCATCATTCCTTTGAGTGTTCTTCTCTCTTGTTTTCTCATTCAATATCAATAAAAGGTTACATGTCTAACCTTGGTCCACACATAAGACACAATCGACATCATACCCTCTTTCCTGCGAAAGAACAACCCTGTAGCCAATCCGACTTACATATGCATGACCAACAACCTATGATTTATTCATGGATTTTGTAGTATGAATTCATTATCATTTACAACCTCACAACATGCCTCTTTATAGTCTTTACAAAAGGAAAAACCCTACATATTAGCGCCCAAAAAATGGTTACAGATCCATGCATATCATTGGATAAAAATCCCACAAATCTCAGGATTATGTTATAGTCAACTCCAATTCGTGTTACAGGTCGAATACTAGTCAGCCTTCATTCAGTCTCTAGTCACTCGTCTCACGCCCACACTTCGACCTATTGTTGGTTGACTTGTCTTCGATATCTTCAACTTTGACTTTACCTGGTCGACTAGCTCTACCTTCGACTTACTATCATTCGACCTCGACCTTGACTGATGTCGATCCACCTTGACCTCAACCATCAGTCGATATACCTCAACTAAAATTTCACTGCAAAGAATATAACAAACCACCACCTTCTTCCCATGATTTCCAACTTCAATAGTCATCATCTCATATGTTTCACACACATATATTCATCATGAGACATCCTTATAGAAATTCGACTTATTAATTTTCAAACTTGTTTTATATAATAAATCAAATTTTCCAAGCATGAGATTCATTCTCATAATGTTTGACTCTTGAAGAAATAAGTATCATTCTTCCTTATGGTCTTACACAATTTCCATATCTAATCACCATTCTTCCTGCAAAATTTCTCAACTTTCATTTAGCCAAACAAATTATTAGTACTCATGCACATTATCCTTTTATTGCAACATTTATGACAACTCATGAAACAATCTCAAAATTGTATCTTACCAACAATTCAATCACTTCCGATTGTTAATCATATTACATGGAATGAAACTATCATTCATTATATATGCATTACCAACACACTCAACATTACATAATGCAATCAAACATTACCATAAACCAATATGACAATACCCATCACCACATATACACAATGCATGCTTGCATTAACTTTAGAATACCACATATCTATGTCATGTATTCCACCATGGTGAGTTGAAAGGTTTATACAATGCCTTAAAAATCATCCAAACTCTTCCCCGTTACTTGTTCGATCATTTGGATACCTTTCTCTTTGACCCATACAAAACACTAGGAATATAACCATTTAGTTCTCTTCAATGTTGACAAAGAGGTTGCAGTCCAAGCATCGATTATAAATAGGAAGACCATTGATCACGTGTATAGTAATATAACCCTTCCATATCCAACCTCTACATGGTCTCACACATGGATAAACATATTAGCATCCATTTCTATAACAAGAGTATGTGTCATGATACCTTGATTATGATCTCATAACCAACATAACATACCACTAAATTATATATAAATTCATTTAATTATTAAATAAATTTTGTACCTTCAAGGCCCTCAAACTTTACCACATCTAGTGGAATTTCATGCTCACAATTACATATTAATTCAAATATTGAATTTTGACTTAGGGAAATATTACCTAAATCCACCTTGAGAATTTAAGAATCATAAGCAAAAAATTTGTACATTCATGGTTGTTATCAAATTACTTGATGTTATCTAAGAAATTGGTATTTTGTATAAGCTCATAGGATTCCTTCACCAACCTCTTGATCAACATTCTTACCATCATAATTTGTCTTCATACAATTAGTTTTCACATGCTATGAAAACATCATCAACATCTTCAACCATTCTATAAACATTTTCCCTAGATACATAATCCATCGTTAGTCACATTCTATGATCATACCATCATCATTTTAGATATAACAACTAACTACTCTTAGTCTACAAGAATGCCATGTGTATGCCCAAACATGTCCATATGCACTAATGCAATTCTATATGCACCAAGCTTTCACTGTCAACATGCCTACTAATGCATATGAATTATAGCTTCACTATATACATTCTACATCTCTTAGCATGCTCTCTAGTGCATATCTATTTTATCTTCTTATGCTCCATGTAGCCATCCTTGAATCCCTATACATCCTTGCAGCCTTGTGCACTCTCATTGTGTTCAACTGTGCACTATTGTTCTATGATCTACACATTTTTAATCCAAGTCCCACTCATTCGTCTTGCAATTCCAACCAATATGTCTTATTGGCAATTTCTTTCCTTTAAGAAATCATGCCCCAAATTTTCCTTATTGGATCCTTCTATCACCTTGGAATAAAGTTGTTCATATCATTCCATCTTATTAATGTTGTTGTATCCTCCAACTAGCTTAACCATTCTCATTCTGGCATCAATTTCCATTACTTCTAGTTGTACATTGAATACTTCTCTTCACCTCATTGAGTAATTACCTATGAATCCCTATTCTATCCACACAAGAACAACATACTCCCAATGTAAATTCTACATTTCCCCCTTGGCACATTCAAAGTGAATGGAAATTTATTATTACATCCCCTAAATTTTGTGCACTTGTACCTTTCTTCCATTGCACACTTTGATAATAGAAATGGATTTCTTGCTATGAATACCTTAAGATATAAGTTTCTAGTCCAAATATTTTCTAGGAATTATGATGATTTTACATAGAGATGAATCATCCATTCCATGAGTCACAAATCACCTCACGAGGTCCTTTTTCTCTTTTGAAAAATTATTTGCAGCCAACATCATATTTCTATTTTCTAGGCTATCGAGGTTTACCTTGACATCCTGTCCCTATTAATGACATTCTTCATGTGTCGGTTTCATGTTTTATGTGAGAATGCTTGTCAATTTGTCTTTTCAAGTCATTTAGGCTTTGTAGAAGAAAAATATTAATTTGATTCCACTCTTTCAGACCCCTTATCAACCTTTCATTTCCTGATTTGTTACCCTACACTTCCCTTTGTAAGCTCTTAATCCTCTCAATCGGCTCTACAATCTCCACCATGATTCCATGTCTATTAGACCCTGAAATTATATTCTTCATTAGACACACACAATATTCATTCATTTCATCATATCATATTGTTAATAATCCCTTAACGTGACACTTTATCCTTGAGTGTTCCCTTGCTCATCAAGAATACCCTATTATTTAAAACTTAGACCATCTTTATTGTCAAGTTGTTACTCTCCCAAATATTCCTTTGTATCGTTATACATGCACCTTCATGAGAATTTGAAGTCGTCCTTACCTAATACTCACATCTATCATGTACCTCTATCATTTGGATTTGTTTTTCCAAAATTAACATTGTTTTGGACATTTTCACATTGAACAATTACATGGCTCACAGAGTCCAACTTCACTTTTATCTCCATCCTTATGATGAAACCAAAAGCTTCCTTGGAGAACTTAAATATTCTATCATTTTTACTACCTTTATGATGATTATACCCATGCTTCAATATAGATTCTGAGCCAAAAGTTATGGCTTCCTAAATTTGTCATTTCTATTAAATTGTGCCTTTTTTGATGGTTACAATTAATCTCAGAGACTAAATTCTATCATTTGTAGAAAGAAATATGGAAAGAACCGTGAAAATATTTATATCAAGAGATGATCAAATTCCTAATTGTGAATACATGAAAACTGTCAGATTCAGGATATGATGCTCCATCCAACTTCTACATCCATATGGATTTGCCAACTTTGTACCTTTTGCATTTTCTCCAGACTTAGATTCTTTTGCGAAAACCGCAATCTCTCAAACTCAGCCAATTTGGAAAATTTTCTTCAAGGAAACGTTGTCTGGATTGATGAGGAGGTAAAATGTTAACGAAATATTTTTTTCTATATTTTTGATCTGAGATCCTTTTTCCCCCTCTGAAGATCTAAAAAATCTCAAGTGGCCTAGAATAGTGGATGTTTTCCTATTTCGGCACCTCCACTCCAACTCCTTTAGAATTTGGAAAAAATCCCAATTGGGCATCTTCATGCCTAATTTTTGGGCTCCCTATAAAAATTTCATCTTTATTTGGGTCCCTGTCATTGAGCACTAATTCGTTCTTCAAAAAGAAATATTTTTTATTTTTTGGAAAATTTAAGTAGAAATGACTAGAGGCCCTCATTGTCATTTTTGTAGGCCTCCTCACTATGGAAATACCCTTTAAATTCCATTTGATTCTGATTTTTTCTACTCTTGTTTGGACAAAACAAGTTTTTGGCTCTAGATTGTTTTTTATCCTTATTCATCTTTCTCCTTTCATTTGCTCCTTCTCTCTTTTCTTCTTCTCTTCTTCTCCTTTATTTTATTTTATTCTCTTATCACAACCATAACATATTCTTCCACCAATACATCACTCCCAACATATTTATTCTGGTCGATGTTCTTCTCTTTATCGGTGCAAAAACAATTCTTTGTCAACAAGAACTATTTTCTTTCTCACCAAGAATCTTCCCTTTATCACCGTGAAATTTTTTCTTTGTTATAAATAATTATTTTCTTTCTTACTGCAAATTTTTTTCTTTCTTACCGAGGTTATTCCCTTTAACATCGAGATAATTTGTTTTTCAACCAACATTTTGGGAAAAAATAAATAAGCTTTTGGTCAACGTATTGGGCCAAAAATTTATTTTTTGGTCAATGTATTGGGCTAAAACATTATCTTTTGGTCAACATGTCGAGCTCAAATTTTATCTTTTTAGGTGATGTTTCAAGCCAAAATTTTATGTTTTGGCCAACATATCGGGCCAAATAGTTTTTTTGGCCAACATTTCAAGGATTTTTTTTATCTTTTGGCTGATGTGTCAAGCCAAAATTTTGTCTTTTTGGCCAACATATCAGGCCAAAACATTATCTTTTGGCTAATGTATTCAGCCAAAATATTATCTTTTGGCTGATACACACCTTTTTCCCAAAAAAATTTCTAAGTATTTGTATTCTTTTTCCTTCGACGACAACATCATATTGCTTCGAAAAATTATCTTTGGAAATGCACTCTATTTTGTAAATTTTTGTTGAAATGTTAACAAAGAATCTAGCTAGAAACAATTGAACGTGAAACCTGAAAAGTTGAGGGGAGAGAAGAAATGGAGAAAGAATAAATAATTGTATTAACCAAATGAGAGAATGGAAATACACACAATAAACTCTACATGGTTGAACTAATGTGCCATAGTAGTGATCTCTAGAGAGATGTGGACACACATTGATAGAAAAAGGAGTGATCTTCCATCTAGTCCTAGTTAATCATCCATGCAATGATCAATTAACTTGTCTAGACAAGTGGAGTGGAGAGAATATCATGCATGCACATGTGTTGCACCATAAAATCCTCATGCATGTCAAGTTTTCCCTCCTGGTGATGATCTCAATATGCGTGCACCCTCCTGGTGTTGATCCCAATGTGATCATGCAACACTTGGTGATAATAATGAGGTTGTCATACAATACTTGAATCTACTAGTATAAATTGTTGGAACATTAGGTCCTTGGTAAACCTCACCTTGTTGGATTAAATAATTTGACCAAATATTGGGTCTGACCACTCACTAAACTAATGGTTGACCATATCCACTTTGGATTCCAGATCCACTTTTTATGGACATGTACAATCTACAATATCCCATGATTGTTGGATTGGTCCATGAACAAACCTTTTATAGATGATCCTTATGGATCAATATATAATCATTGAGAAAGATATTTTACACTCTCATAGAGCATGCTTGATGTGCTTCAATGCAATGGTGTCTTTAGCCACCAACACTGCTCTTAGATCCTTTGTTCTCCTCTGAGGTTATTTACCTGTCTCAACATGGTAACAAAATTGTTGGGTTTGTGATATCGAGTTCATAGAGAACAAGAATGAGACACTAATGAAGTCGTTTGATCTATGTTAAACATTATGATGTGTCTCTGATTATTTTGGGCATGATACCCTAATTTGTGTTGTGTATTGGAGATAATTAAAATTTTGCTAGGGTTTATATTGGTAACTCAATCATATCCTATTTAATTTAATGTACTTGTTTGTTCCATCATTTGTTGGTTAGAGGTTCGGAAAACTGTGACCAGACTTTGATATGTGAAACCTTTTTGAAATAGACTTACCTTGAAAAAAAATTCATTTGTGGATGCGTTATGGTTTTGTCCAGATATTTCTTCCTTGACTCGACTCACCTTGACCAACTATTTTGTCTGTCTATTTTTTTTTCTTGATAGGGGTTGATTAGAGAATGCAAATCCCTCGTTGATCCATCGAATAGTCTTGGTTGACCAAGGATCAGACCGAATCAACCTACGTGTCATTTTATAACTAGATATAACACCTTGTTTCCCACCAATATTGTAATTAAGTATAATAGTTCATGTGTTATGACCAATGAATATTGTAATTATGTTTATGATAATGAAAGACACCAAATAGTCGACTGATGAGGGAAACCAAAAGTACTGTCCATGATACCAAAATAGGGACTAGTGAGGTGGAAATGGGAAGTTTTAAAAAGGAGAATAGGAAAATTACCTAGAAAAGCAGCTTACCCCTATAAGACTTGAAAGCATAAACTATCCAAAAGTATATGTTTACCTTGACCAAAAGGAATTGTTAATGGTTTGCAGGCTGGCTAGTTGGAAAATTTATGATTTCCTTCAAGTTTGGTACTTGGAGAAGTGAAAGAGGGAGTTGTAGCATCAACTAGAGGTATGTAATTGAGATCTTCCCCTTCGAATTAGGATCTTGCTTCCAACATAATTAAAACCCAAGGAAGGGGAAATAGGGTAAAAGAATTGAAAACATAGAAGCAAAGGGAGGAATATAGGAGTGTGGCAACATGGGAAGATAGTGGAACAACAAGAGGAATGAGTAGAAAATTAGGATCTTGCTTCCAACATAATTAAAACCCAAGGAAGGGGAAATAGGGTAAAAGAATTGAAAACATAGAAGCAAAGGGAGGAATATAGGAGTGTGGCAACATGGGAAGATAGTGGAACAACAAGAGGAATGAGTAGAAACAATTTTAGTATGCATATTTGAGAAGAAGGAGAATTGGAAATAATGGCCAGGACATGAATGGTCACCCTGGAATAGAGAAGACCCATATCCAAACTGGAGAAAAAGAGGGCTCTAACTTGGTGTTGAATGGAAATAAACACACACAAGTAAGGGGTGGATGTTGAGGGACTGTGTAGTAGAGAATGTAAACCCTTGCGTATATGAAATATATCTATATAGGTAGCTGATAAAGCCATGTAGGTATTGAGCTTAGTGGGAAAAGGGAGACTGACTATTTCCAATGGAGTGGAGGAGAGTAACCTCCCTAATCTATTATTCAACTTGTTGATTCAGTTGTGAAAGTCCCTCGGTGGTATCATGGCCTGGAATAGGGGTGGATTGTTGTAGAAAGAGAAAGTGTAGCATATCCTATGGTTGGGAGGAAAGGATTTCCCTCACATTCAGTTGGCTGGTTAATTTCACCATTGAATAACTAAGTGTTTTCATCTGGAATTTCTCTTGGATATTTGGTGATGAAGTAAGGATTGTATCCTTCTTTTGGAGGAAAGGATTTCCCTCACATTCAGTTGGCTGGTTAATTTCACCATTGAATAACTAAGTGTTTTCATCTGGAATTTCTCTTGGATATTTGGTGATGAAGTAAGGATTGTATCCTTCTTTTGTAATGGCTTAGATATGAAGGAATTCCATCTTCTACTTGCTTGTATTCCATTTACTAGCTATTACATCTCGTGATGAATAATAATTGAAGAAGATTTTCTTGGATCTGTAGTTTACAGTTATATTTTCTATTATGGATTTCCCTGGTTATTTAACCCATTGTGACATGGTTAAAGAGAGATTTCTAACATAAATAATTAATGTCTAAAAAATAAGAAAGGGATGCTTGGGATTTTCCATGTATGTTTAGATTTCCTTTACAGGTGCCTAACCTGTATGAGACCTAAGCTTATTGAAAATGATGTTATGGGGAAGTGTTGGCTCTTCCTAAGAGTCGAATTTTGAGGCCTATGCTCGACCTTATGAAATATGACTATTTATTCCAAGTGAAAAACTAATACTAGGATAATTAAACCCAAGGGACCATTCAGATCCTTGTTCAATCCCAAAAGGAATAACAATCATGATCGATCTAGAGAGGAGGGACAATATTAATTGTGCATGTGAGGACCTAGTTCCATGGCTGAGTAGGTAATCATCCTCAATAATTCATATTTCACTAGGGGCTTTATGACTTAGTGGGTTGGAGGCATGTTGCCTTTGTGCCTCGGTGGGGCAGAGTTCCCACACAGGGTTGGCACGGGCCAAGTGTGAGGACCTTGTAGAGAAAAAAACATTTGAATGGGAACCCTTAAACCTTAGATATAGGATCAAGAGACCAAAAAATATCCATTGTTGAACCTTCATGAGAGGATAATCGGACCCCTAACTACCAAGTATTTTCTTGTGAGAACTTTCAAAGGAAGCTCGATGTCACGGTACCTGGTAGGTGAAGGTTCTAGGGAAGGATTCCACTTCCCTTACCTTAGAAATTTTATGAGTCGAGGATGTTATGCCACATGGGAATGACGTCAAGGTGATGAGGATGCCCGTGTGGAAACCAACATTTCCTAGAAGACAATACATTTCATCTTTTGGTTTCGTAGGGTGAGACTGGGCTCGGTTGGGAATGAAGAACTTTGATTTGGTTCCTTAATTTACAACTGTCATATCTTAGCACCGAGGAACCTCCTTCATTGATCTTGTAATTAACCTCAGGAGGGAGTAATGCCTCTAGGTACTGGAGTACTAAACCCCCAAAATATTTTCTTTCCAAGTCCAAATTCACTGGTGGACTAGTGCCCTTGTGGGGCATGGTTCCGGGAGAAGGTTCCACCATTTCCCCAGACCCCGAAAAGATCTCAAAGTTGTCTTTCCTTCACATAATCCCGGTTCCCCAGTGGAGCATTGTTCTAGGAAAGGTTCTGACTCTCTCCCTTGTTAATTTTTGAATGGAGGAGAGCATGTTCCAATGAGGTCAGATGAAAAAATCAAACCAATGAGAAGCAAACAATTGTTAGCACCTGGTTGGATGAGCCCATGTGTTTGGTGATGACATGTCACATAATGAATGGTCCATGTGTCAAGTGCATATCGTGCCACATGTCTAAGAGATTTGGTGTCCAACATTGAGTTTTGTATTGAGTGCGATGTGCCACATGTCATGCTAGGTGACAAGTTGTGATAGGGTCACCTATCCAAGCTACCAACTAGGCCACTCAATTGAGAATTTGATATTTTAATTCATAAAATATACCATGATGGGTTGGTGGCACTTAGTGCCTCGATAGCCATGATTCAATCCAGGTGGTAGATTATGATAGGGTCACATCTCTGAAGTTTCATATGGACCACCGATTCGAGTGCTTAGATTTGAATGAGTTGAGTTTACTTGAGAGCCTAATGTCATAGTGGGATGATGCCCTGGTGGGCACCACCCAAAGATTCGATGCCTAAGTGGGCTTGTACCTCGATATGATGGTGCCCCGGTGAGTTGATACCCTTGGTGGGTCGAAGGTATCGATGGGTTGGTGGTTGGTACCACGCCTGCAACCCTGTCAATGTTAGATGAAGCTTATAGTATTTTTTAGATGACATGGAGCCACGTGGGTGCCATGTGGCAGTGTGGTGAATTTGGCTAATGAAGGCCTAGAAAATTTACAAGGCCATAAATTTTGATCCAAATCTTGGTTTTGATCATGGTTATAGTATTAAACTAGAATTGGAATTTTGGAGGCGATCAAGAAAGGTGGTTTTGAGGAAATAAAAGAGAAAATTTTGACACCCCACACATTGCACAAAGATTTTGGGTAAACACCCCTGGGGAAACCCCTAAGGAAAAACTAGTACCTTGTTTATTTTATTCATTTAAATATTAATCTCCCATAATAGGATAATGGCCCCTTAGAGGAATATAATGCAGCAATAGCCTATCCCACTTGGTTGTTATCTCCCTTGTTTCCCCTTTTCACCCTTCCTCGGCCATTCCCACTCACACTTGGATGAAATTCTCTTCACACACTCAATGAGATATCCTCATTGTCCACTCAGTGTGTGTCTCATCCTCTCACCTAGGTTGGATTTTATTACATTGAGTTAACCCTAAATCCAAAAGCCTAGATCTTCTCCAAAGTGATCAATGGTTGATATCAAATCTTAGGTTCAATTTAGATCTAATGGCTAGGAATTAATCAAATTAATTAAGTTAATAATTCCAAATATCTTATTCATTTAACTT
Source organism: Picea abies (assembly GCA_900067695.1). NCBI lineage: Eukaryota > Viridiplantae > Streptophyta > Pinopsida > Pinales > Pinaceae > Picea > Picea abies. The sequence continues at coordinate 1,848 of CBVK0103615627.1, read as the reverse complement.
AATTCATATAAAAGGTCATTCAATTTAATAATTGACTCATAAAGTGAACTTATTAAGGTTTCGAGAGGTTACAAGGATGAATTCCACATGCTAGACATTGATCCTAATTGGAAGTACTTTTCTGATGCTAATACATCAACAATCCTTCTTAGTGAGGAAGGTACTTCTACCACCTAAATGTGGCACTATATTTTCTATCAAATCTTCTACCATTCCTACTTTCCAATCCACCTGATTGGATACTCCCTCTTACAAGAAATCTATCCCTTCCATTTTGTTTAGACCCTTCTTCGAAGACTTTCCTCTGATCATGCTCCTTAGAATCCTCCATGTCCATATCCTACAATCACTCCTTCTTGAAATACTTGGAAGGCCACTCCTTACCATATGAAATTAAAGGATGACTCCCTCTAAGTCACTCAAGCTTCAAAATTGCTTGTTCTTTATCCTCTTCCACTTTATTTCTTACCATAACTCAAAAAGATACTCAAGAAAACATTTTTGTTTCCCATATCCCGAGCGGGATCCCACTGCCTGGCCCCCTACCTAAAGTTTCCCATGGATACATTTATTTCTTGCTTGTTGCTCAGGGTTGCTCGGAAATATACCCTATTACCTAGACCTCTACCTGCTTCCTGGGAGCCTACCTGCTACTAAGGATATGCCCAGATTAATTGTTGGTCCTACCCTCAACTACTATTGACTTGGATAGCAGTTGGCCGTACTCTGGAGGCTTCTCTTCCCACACACAAAGTCTTTACTAGTCAATTGTCTTTTCCTTTTCTCCGACTATTGATTTTCATCACCTCGCTATTCTGATCCATGACTACTAACCCCAGTATCGACCTTCTCTACGACTGTAACTCCATGGTTGGTTTCTTCCCTACATCCACTTTTCTCATGGTTGGCATCTAATCTTCAAGAGGTTCAGCCTTCCTACAACCTTCAACTCAATCTACACATGCTAACTTCTCAGCAGTCATCATACCTCTCGTGCAGAACTTCAACCAATACATACATTTTTCATATTGTATGGATCATATGATGGCCATATTTATGACATGTATGGGGACCCTCTTTTATTTATAAATGTAATTTTACCCCATAGCTACAAAACCTGCAATAATTTTTTTTTTGTAGACAAACATTCTCGCTGCAAAAATATTAATCTTGAAAAATTTGGTTTCCATCAGAGACCTTACTTTGAAACCATGTTAATTTATCCCCAACTAATAAATCTGAATAAAATCACTTTATTAATTATTAGTACAATTAGGTTATTAACGAAACAAATCAGTGAAAGAACAAAACTAAAACTGGGACATTGCACAAATATTTTGGGTAAACACCCCTGGAAAAATCCCTAAGGGAAAACCAATACCTTGTTGATTTTATTCATTAAAATCTTGGGCTTCCATCCTGGGATAATGGCCCATCATAGAAATACAATACAATAATATCCTATCCCAACTAGTTGTTACCTCCCTTGTTTCCCCTTTGCACCCTTCCTCAACCATTACCACTCACACTTGGATGAACTGTTCTTCACCCATTCAATGAGATATCCTCATTTTCTACTCAGTGTGTGTATCATCCTCTCACCTAAGATACCTTTTATTAAATTGAGTTAACCCTAAATCCAAAACCCTAGATCTTTTCCAAACTGATCAACGAATGGTATCTAATATCACGCTCACTTTAGATCTAACATCTAGGATTTAATCAACTCACTAAAGTTAATAATTCCAAATAAATTAGGCATTTAACTTAATTAATATTACATTAATATTAAAGTTCATTCACTTTAATAATTGACTCATAAAGTGAACTTCCTAAGGTTATGAGAGG